>JPXE02000022.1:148798-166116 GCA_000753965.2 Amaranthus hypochondriacus | reverse complement strand
AGTAACACATTCATGATTAAATTGCGATAATTGTCGGTGATGGTGTATTGTGAGTGGTGATTATTTTGTAAGTGGTCGGTTTAGTAGTTGCGTATTTGCCATCAATTACTCGTCTTTCTTGAAGAGTTTGGAACTTTTTATTACTTAATACCCTACTTTACTTCCGAGGTATATATAGGATTTATAAATAATTTTTAGGATTGTTCTCACACAAATTAAAAGCCTCGTCTATACACCTTGATAGTTAGCACCACTAGCTTTAAGGAAGTTGAGATGACAATTGTTGATAATTGTTTAAATGGTTGTAGTTATGAATATACAAGCTATATAGTTGTATTTATGAGTTATTTAGCTGATAGCTATATTGGGTGTGTTTAGCAAACATTTGATAGTTGTTAGCTGGTAGCTGATTAAAAAATTTATTTGACTATAATTATTTAATGAGTTTATTTGACCAATTGATTTCGTTAGCTGGTTATTTAAAAGTGTTTGGTAAAATTTAGCTGATTGTTGAAAACGTATTTATATAAATAGACATATATGGACATCAAAAATTTAATGCTAAGTTTATAGGAATATTTGTTTATTTATGTCTTCCTAAATGTTCGGATTCATTTTAGTGGAAAGAAAATATGACTGAAGAATAAGACAAAATGCAATGAATGATAAAAGTAAGTAGTTAAGATGGAAATAAAACATAAGTTTGTAAATGAAATTAAAAGAAAAAAAAATAAGATCACCTACCAATAAAAAAATACAAAACTATAGGTATAAATTAAAATGAAAAATGTGCAAAATGGAACGTATGAAGGAATTTCAATAACTAATATTAATGTAAATATAAAGCATGTCTCATACAAAAATTTATAATAAAAAATTACCATATACAAGAGAATTCTCTTTTAACATGTCTTACGGCATACATTCGATAAAATGGAATACAAATATATATATATACTTCTAACAAAATGGAACATATAGAAATTTACAATAACTAATAATTCGCCTATGTTTTTTTTTTTTTTTGAGTAACTGTTACTCAAAAGAAACAAGGATTAAGCGTACAAAGTTTTAGGACGCTATTTTTCTTGAAATTTTGTTTTATTTAATGATATTGTCCCTAGCATTAAAGTCGATTGCTAGTTGATAATATAATTCCACACAATCACAGTCACACGTAAATTAAGTACTTTGAAACACAAAGATAAAGCGTGTATACGTGAGTTGTAACCAAGTAGTCAACAGTGCAATTTTTCATACAGCTAACAAAAGTATAAAGAAGCATTATCGAGTTTCTAGAAGCTCAATGGAGAAATTGTACACGAGTTTATTGACAAACAACAAATCTTGAATGCAACCGCCTCACACATACAACCAGTCCAGTTCAATTATATTTTTTAAATTTTTTTAATTTTAAAATAATTTTTAAATTATATTGTAACTTTAAAACATTTGTTTGAAGACTTGAAATGCCCATTTTAAGGCTTAAACCCCCAACTCCAAGCCTTAACATTCTTTCTCCAAATGTTTCACTATATTTTTAAGCCCGTTTGAGTGCTTTATACTAATGTTGCTTTTTTTTCTCTTTGATCAAGGACTATACATCTTAGAATAGGCTTTTTAAATCTTAAAATTGATCTTTTAAGCCTTTAAATTTTTTATTTTCATTTTTTAAATTAACCATACATTTTAAGCATTAATAGAGATTTTAATTTTAAAGTAGTATGTTAAACTTAATCCTTTTAGAAAAACATAGTTAGGCTTTTTAATCCTTGAAATGCAATAGGCCTAATATAATGGGATGGGGTTCATAAAAAAAATGGTGGCCTGGTGGGCTAACATGTGAAGTAGGGCGTTGAGGTTTGGTGTGATGTTAATTTAACCCAATTTTGGACCCCACATTCGATGGTTTAGTGTTCACTTTAGTCAATTTTTGACAATTTCAATGCAATAGGCCTAATATAATGGATCAGTAATAAGCCCAAGTTGTTTGAATTCATTAGGCCCAATGCAATGTAATCCACTATTTACTATTATTTCTCATTTCTTATTACAGACCCTCTCTTGAGAGACTGTCTATACTATAGACATCTCTCAAGAGCCCAACCTATATCTCCCTTTTAACTTACAAAATCACCAATCAGTTTTTTGTAATTTATCAATTGGGTCAGCCCCCAAAACTTAAAACGTCTATTATATAGATGGTCTCAAGTAAGAATTTGTGTTCATATTATTCTCTCTTGTTTGACAAAAGTATCTCAAAAATGCAACAAGTACCCCGATTACTCATGCCATATCTATTATCTCATTAAGATTTATGACATATAGCATCCTTAAAAAGCATGAACTTCTTTAGTAGTTCCTTTGGAATAATCTTATCCACATTACTTTTATATCATTTTTGTTAAATTTAAAACATTCTCCTTACTACAGTATAAGGTGAATCCAAAATAAAGCTTCTAATTCACTCTTCTTTGGCTACATTATAACCTCAATGTTCACTTTGCCTTGATCTTCATTTTTATTTTTGACTTCTATCTTATTGACATGAAAAATCCCGACTCAATCTAATGATTAAACACTTTTTCTTTTACCTTTATAATATAGGTTTAATTCTCTAACCTGCACACAAACAAGTGCTACTAGTTTGTCAAATATATGAGTCTAGACACATTATTTTTCTTTATCAAGCGAAAATTAATTAATTTTATCAGCCATTTCAATAAAAATGTAAATGCTATCAGTTGGTAAAACATAGTTACTTTCAAGATACCCTTTTATCCAATATCAAATTGCATGCCTTAAGATAATACTTATAGAAAATTATGGACAGAATATGGGGAGGGAAAGACGACGACAACTCATAACCATAAAGAAGAGCGGGTGACTTATGAGACACCATATATAAACAAAAAGAAAACCATTATATTTGCTTGTTCATTGAATTATATATTTCATAAACGTACACCCTTAAACCCATACCACATGATGATAACATCTTAAAACTAATCTAAAGAAATAATAAATACAATTATGTGTATTCATCCAATTAAAAATAACCATCCTAACAAAAACAATTAAATCAATAAACAGACTTTGCACCAAGTCCATTCTTAGTCTTACCCATCTCAAGATGCGCACCAGCATGAGGAAGATCTTCATCAGGAATATATTTACCCCAAAACCAATGGTTTTTCCAAACAATGCTCATTTCTTCAATGGGAACACCCTTTGTTTCTGGGAGGAAGAAGTAGATGAATACCGACATAACGACGACGAAAAAGGCGAAGAAGAGGAAGAGTCCGAACTTAAGATGGCAAAGCATAGTCAAGAAAATCTGAGCAATGACAAAAGTGAAGAACATGTTTACGGATACGTTGATACTTTGGGCGGCTGAACGGATCTCTAATGGGAAGATTTCGGAGGGTACAAGCCAACCTAATGGACCCCATGACCATGCAAAGGCCGAGACGTAGATGCATATGAACAGTACCACTACTATGGCGTACCATTGTGGTAGATTTGTTACGTTTCCACTTACTCCGAACTTTACTCCTATGCATATTGCCACAGCTATCTGCAAAATGGTAAAAGAAAAAAGTCACACTCGATCAGATCAGATCGGAACAAAAAGTTCAAAAATCAAAGTAATAGGATGTATTGTCAAGGAACCATCTCAACCAAAAGTTTAAGCCGATGGTTGAGCACCAGAATATGTTATTTACTCTAACACACCCCATCACACGAGAGCCCAGTAGGCTAGAACTGTGGATGCGCATAAGAGCTGAGTATTCAACTTTTTAAATGAGGGGTGATTGAGATTCGAATCCGTGATCTCTTGTCACGTTGGTTTTTGATACTATGTCAATGACCCATCTCAATCAAAAATTTAAGTTGATGGTTGAGACCCCATAATATGTTATTTACTCAAATTTAATTACTTTTATTGGGTGGATTAGTTTAAATTATTAAAATTAAAATACTAACACAATATAGTGTTTAACCATGTGTGAGTTTTAAGGTGTTTTTAGAGTAAGGTAGTATAGCGTTATAGGGTAGGTGTTTGCTGTCTAAATCAAATTAATAAGTATTTAGATTTTTATTGTACGTTAAAGTAGCTCTTACATTATTATTTGCTGAAAAAATTTGGAGAATTCTTAAAACATTACTTCTCAATTTGACATCGTATAAATCTTAATATCTTGAAAACAACTACTTACACTAATAAGCGCTATTTAAATTGCAACTATAATGAACAATAATGTTTAATTTTTCCTAACTTAGTTTTATAATTACTCTCCTAAAAACCACTAAAATCAAGCTAGTTAAGACACACTTTACATTTTTGTAAATTATACATAGTTATTTTTAAAACGTTGAAACATTTCTGTTTCAAAATCAAAACTTAGTATTTATATTTTTTTATATATATGTTCCTAAACAACTACTTTAACCGACACTAATTAGTCTCATACCTACATAATAAGCCGTTAAAAGTTAACAAACGTAACAACTACAACAAAGTCAAAAATCAAAATGAACAAGAGTAAATAAAAAAAGTACCTGGCAGATGAACATTTGGACACCACCTTCAAGGAAGAGGAACCTACGACCCCATTTATCAACACCATAAATAGAAACCAAAGTAGCCAAAACATTAACACCACCCGTAATAACAGCAGACATAAGCGAAGCATTATCTTTAAACCCAATTGTCTTAAATAAAACCGGCGCATAAAACATGATCACATTAATCCCCCGTAAGTTGTTGGAAAAAGGGGATCATAATAGCCATAGTTAGATGAGGACGATACTTCTTTTGTAGAAGGTTCCTCCACGGATGTTCCACCTTCTTAGAAGCTTCGCTAGCCGCCACTAAGTCATTAAACTCGTCTTCCACGTCATCGACACCCCGAACTCTTCGGAGCTTGGTGATGGCTTCGTCACGTTTTCCACGTTCGATTAAAGAGTTAGGGGTGTCGGGGAGGATCAAGGAGCCGATACTGATGATTATGGCGGGAACCATTGCACCACCTAGACTTAGTCTCCAGCCCCAATCGTGGATTTTGGCGAAGAAATAGTTGAGTACGTTGGCGATTAAGATACCGATTGTGATGGAAAGTTGGAAACCTATGTTCAGTGATCCTCTGTATTTGTAGGGTGCCATTTCTGATAGGTACAGTGGGACTGACTGTCGTTTATACATAAATAAATAATTATATCACTACAAAATCCTCATTAATCACCCTAATTTTATAAATTACTATAAAGATAAAAAATCTATGAATAATACAAGCAAATCACAAAAAGATAGAATAAAATTTTAAAAATGTCACCCCATTAAATTTCTGGACATGAGTGGGACTGACTGTTTATATATGCTTTTTATAGTCCTAGAACAAAATTAATTAGAATAATCATAATTATATTAGTAGAAAATCCTTATCAATCATCGTGATTTGTAAATAATTGTAAAAGACAAAAAATATACTAATAAAATAAGCACAACACAAAAACATTATAGTAAAATTTTAAAAATGTCACCCGATCACATCCCTATACATGAGTGTAATTTGTCAAGTTGACAAATAACGGTTATTAAGAGTTGGAATTATTTGTGTTAACGGACACTTGATGTTGATGAGTTGTGTAAATACTAGTTTTACAATTCTTAGCGAATCACTTTATTTAGTTGAAAAATCACCTTTGTTTCATATTGTTGGTTACATTTGAAATATTTTATATACAAAGAAAGGGAATTTTTAACATGATTTTTCATGAGTATGAAGAAATTAAAATATATTGTCTGCGCTAGAATGGTGATATTTTAGCCTTACAAAATATTTGAAATATTATAATGTGACATTTAAGGTATCAATTTTTTTATGTCAACAAAATATTTGATGACACTTGTAGGAAATGTCATAAATTATGATTAAAATATTATGATAATATTCTAAGAATGGTGATATTTTGATGAATGTAAAAAATATTGTGTCATGATTGCAACTTTTTTTTTAGCCTTACAAAGAAAAATTTATTTTACAGCAGCTCTTCCCTTTTCTTCTCTCACTTTTCCAATTGTTATTCAAATAAAAAAAATACAATTTCTTTATCTGTTTTTTTTCCGCTCTCTTAATACAATGTTCACATATTGTTTTCGTGAATGACCTCATAAGAAGTTGGCTCATTTAATAAACAACAAATGAATTATCAATTAAGGGATAATATAAATTTTAAAAAAAAAAATTAAGGGATAATATAATTTTAAAGAAACATGTGGATCAATATTATTGGACAATAGATTTCGAAAAAAACATTTTATTGGCAACTACGTATAAAGCTTTTGGGATAGAGAAAAGGTATCTGGTTGATGACCAAACAAAGCATAGTTACGCACGTTTTGACTTTTTGACTACAAATAAATCTCCATAGTATATTATTTATTTATAATTCATAATCAATAATTGTAACTTGTAAATTACTATAAAAAGATAAAAAGAATAATAATAAAATCAAAAAAATTAAAAAAGGTAAATTAAAATCATACAACTCTTACTCTATCAAATCTTACTACATAAGGGTAATTTATTAAATTTACAAACCATCGTTATTTGTTAACACTTCCTCTATTATTTATTTAAGGATACATTAGAAAATTTCTAAATGCAATAAAGATATAAAATAATTAATTATATCTTTACCAAACCAAGCAATTGAACTAATGAAGACTTATTATATTTTAAATTTTGGAGTAAGGATAATTTTTAAGGTAAAATAAAAAAGAAAAATAGTTTTTGGATGATAATCGAATTATAATTATACAGATGTGGAAGGAAATAAACGTCGTGATTCTCAAGAGTAATAGATAACAAT
This sequence comes from Amaranthus hypochondriacus, assembly GCA_000753965.2. Lineage (NCBI taxonomy): Eukaryota > Viridiplantae > Streptophyta > Magnoliopsida > Caryophyllales > Amaranthaceae > Amaranthus > Amaranthus hypochondriacus. Next base: position 159,240 of record JPXE02000022.1, on the reverse strand, counting down.
TATATTTTTATAAGTAATAATTAGCCATATATATTGATAGTGTATTATATATATATATATATATATATATATATATATATATATATATATATATATATATATATATATATATATATAGATAGATAGATAGATAGATAGATAGATAGATAGATAGATAGAAGTATTAAATTACTATGTTTACGTTGGTGAAATTGAAAGCTTTAGAAGAAAATGTTATTAGGAGAGAAAAGTATGCAAATGGGAAAAAAATAATAATACTTTTTTTGTCCATATCCCATGTTTGAGATTTGTTTAAATTTTCAATGAAAAGTAAACTAAAAGACTTGAATTTCCACATTTAAGTAAATAAATAAATGATAATTAATGAATAATAATTGCAAATTTCCCCAACAACTTTTTCGAAGTTTGAATTTGAAGTCCAATGCATGAACGTTCATAAATCATAACTATATTAACAATTTGAATTATTTTGTGATAATATTAACAATTTTTTTTTTGGAAATGATTTTGTGATAATATTAACAATTTCTTTTGATATGAGAAATAATAATGATTACTCTCTTCAATCACAGTGTCCTATATTGATTTGGCACAAATATTAAAAAAGATAGGAATCACTTTAAATCGTAAGTGATATGTGATTTGATTTAAGGATAAATTGATAGAAAAAATATTTATTTTTTTTTGAATTAAAGTGGAATTTTGAAGGTAAATAGTAAAAAATAGATATCATAAATAGAAATGAAATATTTGAGGTCAACTTAAAAAAACGAAATTGAATGTTCAATTTAATTGAAAAATAAGGGAGTAAAAAGAGAAGAGTAAAACATTGAATCTATTTAATCAACTATATAATGAGGTTATCTTTGATTAAACAAAATTGGACTGACTGTAACAAGCATTATATTTTCTTGTTCACACATATAATATGTGAAGAAATAGTGCATGATGGATAAGTATGGAAATTTATTATATATAAAAATAATTCCACAAATATATATATGATATGATTTTGTGGGATACTTCTATCATACTGGTGTATTAATTAATTTCTTTTTTTATTTTTGATTGAAAGATATTTATTTTGACGAGTCATTTTCATGGCTAAAGATATACAGATCAATGTCCATCATAGAATCCTAAATGCAGGCCATTACTGAACTATAGTTTCTGTAACTCTCAAGAGATGTAATTATGTATACCATTTAAGTTCAGATAAAGACCATTGAATTTATATATGTAGGTGAGTTTTTTTTTTTTTTTCTTTTTGTTTACAAAGAAATAATATTTAACTTTTTCTAATGCAATTGTGTAAAATAAATTACCAATATTTTTTTGTTATTAGTACTAGAAAATATCCGTTACTAAAAAAATAAAAATTAACACAAAATCCTTTAAAAAAAAAACCTCTTCAAACCCCCCAAAAAAATTGTTTAATTTTTTCTCAAACATATTCCTGTTTGTCAATTGATACAAAAAAAAAGCTCAATTGAAAATCTAAAAATCACAAACATCAAGTGATCAAACAACAAAAACAATATCCAAGTTTTAATTCCAACATATATCAGCATGAAAAATCATCTCTAACAAAAACTACTTATATGTTTACTCTTATACAAGCATCAACTAAGATAAATTATTTCAGTAAATCAAATCAAATCAAATCAAATAAAAAAGATATTTTTCATGTTTTAGTATTTGCACGCATTCGGTCTTATTATCTATAAGTCTACAACTCTCTTATCTCTTTAGATAAAGGTATGATTTATATCTCTTTTTTGATCTTGATTATATGGTCTATGAGCAGGATACAATATTTAATATGATAAAAATATATATATTTTTCATGATTTTTTTTTTATGAGAAAAAAAAGGTAATTACCTGATTGGCGAAACCAACACCAAAACCAAGAAGAATACGACCAACAATGAGCATAGCAACATTTTTAGCTAAGGCATTAATGATAGCACCAGCACAGAAAAGCACTCCTCCAAATAACATGGATAATTTCCGACCAAACTTTCTGGTCACAGTTGAAGCCACCAATGAAGCCAATAAAGCAGCCAAATACAAAGATGAAGTAAACAACGTTAATGTTACACTATCAAATTTGCAGTACTGATTTATTGACTTGTCTGCCTTTTCCTTTGCATATACTGATGGGAAAAACTTTGACAAGAAATCCGCCATAGATGTCACTCCACCTATATCCATACACAAATCATCGTTAAAATTCAGGACGAATCAAAAATATACAATAATTTTTAAAGTTATACTTTTTAATTAGGTAAATTTAATCGTACCAATCAAACTCTTTTTTTATGGTCAATTTTGAATTTTGAGACTAAAATCAAGCAATTCACTATAATAAAATTTAGAACCTAGACTAAACTAAATTTGAGATCTTGCATATGTCCAAAAACACCTCTGATCGACAGATGCTACAAAACCCGAAAACTAGAAACTAAACATAACTAAATTTGAGGTTCATTAGTTTACATAGGCTTCAGGGTCGGCCCTATAAGAGAGCAAGAGGGGCTTGCGCCCATGACCCAGCCCAAAATAACTAGAACAAACCTTACTCAATTCATTTTTACTTAATCATGAGACTCTTACTCTTTTACTACTCGATTATTATATTGCCCTGGGCCTCTTGAAACTCAGGGCTGGCCCTGAAATTAGGATCACTCTATGTGGTGGGGTACTTGCACATGTCAAGAAACACCCCTAGTCGACAGATGCTACAAAATCCGAAAACTAGAAAAAAGGGAGTAGTTTTAAAAGAAAATACCTGAAATTCCGATATCATAACCGAAGATTAAACCACCCATTGAACCAACAATGCAAGTAACAAGAACATAAGGGGTTAGTTTTCCGGGGTATTCTTTCCCCCCTTGAGTAACAAAACCTCCGGCCGGCATTGTTTTTGTTGTTTGATGTTCTTGGGTTATTCAAAAAACAGAGGAACAAAAATACAGAGGAAGAAAAAGAAGAAAAAGAGAGTAGAGAATAAAGAAAAGGGTTGTATGGGGGTTAGGTTTATATAGAAATACAAAAATATATCTTCTCTAATTCTTGTAGGAAATACAAAAATAAATAATAAAAGATAATATCTCCTTGTAGGGTAATTTTAGTCTGCGTATCTTTATTTGTGGAATAAGGAAAAAAAAGTAGCTGTCAATTGCAATTAAAAAGATAACAATATTTGTGTTTATGTATGTTATATGTATAATAAGTGAGTAATATAATAGTACCGTTATTCATTTAAAATGTCTCATTTACTTTTGGAACACTATTTATCTATCACTCTTAAATTGCATTTTATTGTTAATCTATAAGTTAAAACATAGTCATGTGGGATATTATTTGATTCGTTTTGATGTAAAGATTATTAATATCAATTTTTATAATTTTTAATTATACATAATTCGATATATTAAAAATTGAATAAGTGCATTGGATAGAGTGCATAAAGCAAATGAGACATTTTAGATGAATAGGAGTGAGTATAATATTATTATAATTTTGCGTAATTTAATGGAAATTAATTTTAAAGGATAAGATTAATGAGGGAAGCAATGACTTGGAGTTTCTTTAGAAATTTAAGTGTTTTCACTTTTGTGAGTATTAGAACGTTGGGATTTAGATGGAACTTTTCCACACTCTTAACTCCACATAAAGTAATTTAAGGAAAAAGTTGAAAAATAAAGAACTTGTTAACATATACATCTAACAGTTTGAATTTTACCTGTTATATTGAGCTTTTTTTTGACAAAATTAACTTATCGAATGATTTTAGTTTATTTTGATGCAATTAGAGAGTTTGATGGTCAAATCAGTCAATGTTAAAGTTTGGTAAATTAGCTAGTTAAAACAACTTATTATTATGAATAAACTGTTTTTAAACAAGCTACTTATAGCAGTGGCCCAGTGGGTTCAAAATTAGTCGAGCAACGGAAACAAATCAGCCGGTCAAATAAGTTAGTAAAACCAATTAGTCAAATCAGTCATTGTAATCAACTATCATCCACCAGTTTTCAGCCATTTGCCAAATACTCTTATAAACTTGTTGAGTTTGTGATAGGACTTAGAGCATGAGTATGACTCTTTATTCTTAAAAAAAGCATGAGTCGGACTATTTTTTTAACAAAAATATGACGTTCTTTTAACACGAAATTTCTTTAATTTTTAAAGAGATTTTAAAAATTAGTAAAATCAAATGACCAAAAAAGCATCTCATCTTTAAAACTTTTTCCGTGTTAAAATCTTAAACGACCTAATCCTAATTTACCCTTTTAAAACCTCTACTCATTCAGATGCTCTCTTGAGAGACCGTCTTTTGAAAATACGACATTTAAAACTCCAGTCCAAATCTATATTTAGAGTTGTAACAATATATACTTAGAATTGGACTGAGCTTTTGAAAGCCGTATTTATAAAAAACGGTCTCAAGTAAGAATTTGTGCTGCTCATTAGTCATTACTATTATTTGAGGTAGGTTTTTGTATCTTATTAGGTGGTCAATTGTGTAAGGATCAATGCTATTGTGGACAAAAGAGGTCATTCCTTTAGACGGTTCATACGTTGCTACTTGCTACCACAAATTAGTCTACATCACTAGTGAAAACATTTGCAAGTGGTAGTTCACAAAATCAAATTATAACTTTTTGAATTTTTTTTCGTTGTTAGAAAATTAGGAGTGTGAATAGGTGATTGAATTAAGTGATCCCAAATCAAGGCTCTAATTTGGATTAAATTTGTATTTATAATTTTGCTAAACAATATTATGGCGCAAATGACAAATTTCAATACCATACATAGCACCTCTTTTAATGAAGATTTTCAAGTATCCCATTTTTGTTAGGAATTTTTTTTGCTAAATGGATTTAGTGGATTGATCTTGTATATAACTTTATATAACTAGTGTTTTTTATGGGCTTTAAATTTGATTTTATACTCTATTCTATGTACCACGTTTTTTAATATAAAAAATTATTAGAGCTAACTTGTTGATATAGTCATATATATTTAATATATAGCGCTGAAGATTTAAAAAGATGGATGGATGGATGTGATTCAATATTGTAACCTAAACTTCTAATAACATATACAAAATAATTTCATCTACTAAAAGTTTAACCTAATTGTTAATAATTGAGTTTTTATCTTAGTTGGAACAAATACAATTTTTAAGATAATGTTCTGGATTAGATTCTAATAGCCTTTTGTCCTAGCATTCTCCTTTCCTAAGTCTACCTACATCATAAAAAAGATTAACCTAATAACTAAGGCCTCAAGAGTTGAGATTAATGTCATTTTTGCTATCGTTATTTTTCTTTATTTTAATATATAATAAATCATCATACAATAGTTTAAGGCTTAAGCTTATGGTGCAATTGTGCTTATTAAATTGTTTCAATAACCCCAATTGCACAATAATTTCCTACTTGCTTACATGAGCTACATTATTTTATTTTTTTAAGAAAAAAAACTAGTCAAAAGTACTAAGGAGTAGCAATATGAACTAAGTTAACAAATTAGGTCAAACATATGACTTTCAACCAAAACGGACTACAATTGGACGGGTTGATGAATCGGAGCCGGACTATTCAAGCAACGGCCCACCTAATTTTGCTACAATTACAAGACACAACCATGAGCCAGCCATTATTACCACCTTTATTATTGTTTATGGATAAGAATTAAGATACTACACTAATAGCCTACGTCATCTTTGATTCATGCACATCTTATTATTATTATTATATATATATATATAGTGTTTATTTATATTTAAACTTGGATAATACTTCTATATATATTTTGTATTATTCAATGCATTTTGTTTAGGAATAATATAAATATAAAATTTTCTAAAGTTAGAATTATGCCTTTTTTGCATGATTAAATGTACCATGTTAATTTGTTTAAATGGTATAGAATATTTAATTATAGTTCTAGTTGTGCATAGTATTGGCCTTACTAAAGAGGATATCTTGTTTCAAAATTTGATCTTGCAAACGTCTTTAAGGTGTTAATTAATAAGAATAGAATTAATTTTAAATTATATAAGTATAAATTGTATTACTTATTATAGCATAAAATTTGGATTTTATCTCCAAATCGCGCATATAATTAAATTTATAATATTTATTTTTATTGTTTATTTTATTTTCTAATTTTCTCTTTCAAATATATTATTATTATTCATATTAATGAAACCGGGAACGAAGTCCATTAGCATTGTACTTGAAAACTAAGCCTAAAAAATTATGTTTTCTGATTTTCCGACTGACAAGCGTTAGTCGGAAATTCCGACTAAATTGCTACTAAATATGTTTTTGGTCGCAATTTTTTTTTAAAAAAAATAAATAAATTATTTTCCGACTAACTTCCGACTGAATTTTAGTCGGAAAAATTACCTACCATTTTCCGACTAAAATTCAGTCGGAATTTTAGTCGGTAAGCTAAATCCGAATTTGGGTGTATATTAGTAAGTTAGTGGGCTTTGCTTGTTAGTGGGTTTTAAGTTAGTGGATTTTTCTTCTTTTATTTTTCATTTGCAAATTAATATAGTTAGTTGACCAAATTAGTTTAGTTATTTCCTAATAATAATAATATTAATACTAATAATAATAATAATAATAATGATAAATTATACGAGTAATAATATACTAATAATACAACGAATCATATACTAATATAGATTAATACGACAAATTATATACTAATACTACATTAATCCGACTAATTAAAAACTAGTACAACTAATATTATACTAATAATACACTAAAACGACTAATATTTGTGTAATAATTATATCGCATACGTGTCTAGTTAATTTATAACACGTCTTTTAGTTTTAAGTACTCAAGTATTTATATACTAATACATACTGTACGACGACTAATAATACATTAGTAAGACTAAAACGGGTTATACTAATAATGATAATACAACTAATATTATACTAATAATGCACCAATATAATAATAATAATAATAATAATGATAATAATAATAATAATAATAATAATAACAATAATAATAATAATAATAATAATAATAATAATAATAATAATAATAATATACTAATACAACTAATAATTACTAATACGACTAAATAACTAACAAAGTACTTAGAATGCACTAATATTATACTAATACGACTAATAGTACACTAGTACGAGTAACAATATACTAATACATCTAATACGAGTAATAATAATACAACTAATAATAACTAATACGGCTAATACGACTAAATAACTAACAAAGTACTAATAATAATGCACTAATACGAGTAACAATATACTAATACAACTAATACGACTAATACGGCTAAATAACTAATAAAATACTAATAATCCACTAATACGAGTAGTAGTATACTTATACAACTAATAACATAATAATAATACACTAATACAACTAATACAAGTAATAATATATTATACAATTAATAATAGACAATTATATGGACCCTCTCATTCTAAGGCAGTCTCATCCAACACGACCTGAGAAAGAAAATCTTTTACATTCCCTTGATCAATCACTAAACACATAAAATTCTCACATTTTCTTACTATATTATGTGTAAAAATAATTATTCAAATTAATTTGTTTAATTTCTCAACCTATCATAGTTTATTATTTTCCTACGTGTGGAAATTGCTGAGTCATCACATGAACAAATAGGATCAAAATTTAACCTTATCGGTGTTTGGATAATGTTGGGAAACACCTTTTTAGTCGGTCACATAATTAATTCGAATCTTAGGTATATATAGATACTAATGGATAACACTATTATACATTCACATTATTTGTCAAATATCTGTTAAATGTTTAAATGAAAAGCACCTACATATTTATAACTTGCTAAAGAACGTGACTTAAGTTAATTAAATAAATCTTTTTTAACGCATCATTATTATTCATGTGAATATAAATTATCCTTTTCATGGACAGCTATTTCTTAATTTGATTGTCTTCTTGAATCTTGATCATATATTTTTATTTTTTTTTTATTTAATTTATGTCATCAAATGGTTGCGGATGTTGTTCGTCACCATGCAATGCAATTAATTAACATGTTCTGTTGTTTCTAAATCAACATTTAAATATAAGGTTTTTTAAATTTATACATCAGCTACATCGACGTAGATAATAAAATAATTAATTATTTAAAATCTTATTTAGAAATTCTCTAAAATATTATTACAGGTAGAAGATATTCGTGTAATGATGATGATGGTGGCTGACTTATTGCTAGCCTCAATATGAATTAAGTTTATTTTTCTAATTTATTACTCCCTCCAATTCACTATATTTGTCTACTTTTTTTTTGGGAATTCACCTTATTTGTTCACTTTTCTTTTTTGGGCATGAAATTTTTACCTAAATACCCTATGTGTTAAGGAACCAACTCAACCAAAAGCTTAAGCTTATGGTTGAGGCCCCAGAATATGTTATATACTCTAACATGCCCCCTCACACGAGAGCCCTTTGGGCTAGAAGTGCGGATGCAACACAGGTTCTCTTCATACCCGGTGCATAAATATTCCACTTAAATGAGGGGTGGTTGAGATTCGAACCTATGACCTCTTGTCACGTTGACTATGATACCATCTTAAGGAACCAACTCAACCAAAAGCTTAAGCTTATGGTTGAGGCCCCAGAATATGTTATATACTCTAATACTATGTTTACAAAAGTAAAGATTAAAGTATCCTCACTTACACTACTTAGAATACCCCTACTATACCACCTTAACAATTTTTATAATCACTTAAAATGCCCTAACTATCCACTTTTAGATGTTCCTACAATACTCTTAATTTGTGTGCCCAAAAAAAGTGGACAAATATAGAGCATCAGAGGGAGTATTAATTTTCTTCTTTGTATTAAAAAAAAAGGAAAAAAAATTATATAAATGTTAAAAAACTAAAAGTGTAGATAAATCATGATAGTCATTGAAGAATATATTTTAAATTAGTGTAAAACTATTATTGTTTTATTTAATTTTCTTAGTTTTTTTTAGAAAATCTTAGATATAAAGCAGTAGATAAATGACTTTTTGTATAAAACTGAGAACGATCACATGTTATTTAGGTTAACATAACATGAAATAAATCACAATTTGAATCACACTCAAAGAAAAAACTTAATCTACACTAGAAGAAATATTTTTCTGAAATTTAGAGCATATTTTTGCGTAGATAACCCTTTTTTTGGAGTCAAGCTAGATTGAATTATACTTCTCCCACATACTTCTCCCGTTCCATAATACTTGCTACTGATATTGAAGTGTAAATTTATTTTTCTTTCTCCATTCATATATAAATTTGCAGCAACTTGCAATATTATAAGTGTCCAGGCCATAACTAATGTCAGCATGGATTGATGGTTGGTATGCTTCACTGTTGGAATCCATAAATTAAGCTAAAAAAAGAAGTCAACACCACCAATCAACGCCCTTAAACGTCATGCGACGAAAATTAGGACCCTCATCCTCCTTTCCTTTTGGTTGATTTTTTAGCAAATTTTGTTCCAAATATTATCGTAGACGATCTCATCAAGAAAAAAAAATTCTTTTTAAATATAGTTTAAAAAGTCTATTTAATACATGATACTTGAATATGGGCTTTTTGTCTCTCTAGTCACCTAGCTAGAAACGTCTCCCACTAGAGTAAATTATTTTTTCTCGTTAACTTTTATTTGTAGATTTTTGAGTTTTCACTTAGTACAAAAAAAATATTATAAAGATTTTGAAGATTTTATTGAAGTTATTATGTGTGATAGTACATGTGTGGTGTCTCACCAAGATGCGGAAGATTGAGATCATCTGTTTGATCTTTTAGTTTTGTTCCTGAGGTACACCTTCATGTTGCTGCTGTGTTTTCTTTTCCTTGGCTTCTTCCCTTTGCTAATGCTGTACAATTGATGAGTAAGCTAGTAAAAGGAAGAGTGGAAAGGCTTGTATCACTGTGATGTTGTGGACTGAGATTTTGTATCAGTTGTGGCTCCGAAGGAATGTGCGTATCTTTAAGGGGACAATCTTTCTTCCTTATCATGTAGCTAAGATTGTTCTCTTTTATGTTGCCTCTAGGCTTGATGATGGTAGGAAGGTTAGTCTCATTGTATAGTTTTTGTTGGGTTTGGGGCTTTGGTTTTGGCCTTCGTATTTAGGCCTTTGTGCTTCCTTTATCGTGTTAAGGAAGTGTTTTTATTTTCTTTTTATAGCCTAGGTTGTAAAAGTTTTTTGGGAGTTAGTATATTCCTCTTAATTGCCAAAAAAATACGTTCATTTGAGAACTTATTGGATTAGTCTTGATGTATACTTTTTATTATACATTCTTTATAATTTTTTAATAAGTGTATTCAGAGATATTGAGATTTGAAATTTATTTTGAAAACTGTGCAAAGAATTTGATGAAAAT
>JPXE02000022.1:100906-146238 GCA_000753965.2 Amaranthus hypochondriacus | reverse complement strand
AATTCCTACCATTCTCTAAAAGAGTCTATTTTCATAATCATGAAAATTCCTTGCAACACAATAATATAAAACTGTTCCTACAATGTACTACTAATCTACTATGCGTCCCTGTCCCAATGCGTTGGTAATTTTTGTTTTTTTTCTAAAATAAATGTGATATTAAAAAACAGAATTTCAACTACTCTTGTAACAATACTAGCAACATAAGAATAATAAATTGCATGCAAGGGCTGAATTTAAAAAGAAGCCGCAAAAGTGAACCGCGAGAGTGGCTTGTAAGGACCAGGCTCCTGTTGGCCACCATATGGCTTCGCCACTTATCATACGAGTTTATATTAGGTTTTAAACTTTAACCTTAATCTAATCATTCAATAAACAGATCAGATAAAATCCATCCATAAACAAAATTAGATTAAAAGTCTAAATTTAAATTCTCTTATTTCGAATTAGGTTAATGTAGTAGACGTATACATAAATCCTCCATAAATCAAAACGTGATGATGCCGCAAATGCAATGAGAAAGAAGCAAAAATTAGTGGGACACGAAAGATAGCAAAGTTGGAAAAAAAGAAGATATGAAAACTTTGCTCCAATAAGTCATTATAGCCTATAAGGACCTCGATTAAGAATGATGGGGACCTCGAGTGCGACCTACCATGTTCGAATTGCTCCCTCACTCACGCTTAGAGTTCTTCGACTACGACTCGATATTTAACCGACTTTGAAATCGAAATTCTGATTTTGAAAATAAATTTATAATTATTTTTTTTAAATGAATTTAAACATGTATACAAAATTCGATTTTAAATCTATCTGAAAACACTTAATCTAATAATTCGAATGACTAAATCTGCTCACAAATGCGATTGAAACTGTTTTTATTGCAGGTTTTTTTTGACTTTTATGATTTAGAGTCTACAAATTATAAGAATTGATTTGGGAGAAATGTTGGTTGCCTTCTCATTATCATCATAAGAATATATACAAGGTTAAACTATGGTGTTTAGGAAACTAAATATTTACAAAATATTTCTAACATGATTTCCTAAGATATAAATATACACCAAATAATTACAATATATATGATTCTAGCACAAATAATTTCACTTTTTGCCAAAACCCCATACTTTTTTGTTTCGTTGACTAGTAAAAGTCTTTAGTCGTCTCTTCCAAAACTTGTGTTGTGTCAATGAAACAAAAGTATTATGTCTTTGTGCAAAAATGAGGATTGAGGCAATGAAGGGTAAGTTTTAACATTTTGTTATCATGAAAAATAATATTTAAGATTTTTTTTCATGTATTAAGTATTTCAAATGTAATTTACAATATGAAATAAAAGGATCGGGTAAAATGATAGTAGTAGCTCAAATCTCAAGATGTTGTAACCATCATGATAAAATTTCCTATAGAGATTAATGCATTTAATCATCCCTAAAACATGTCTTACTAACTTCACAAACATATGAAAGCATGTCATTTTGAAACATAGCATCGCTTTACGAACAAATATACAGTCTAAAAGTGTTCGAAAAACATACTCCTATAATAACCATCCAGCTCACAAAATAAACATTTGTAAAACAAACACTAGAAATAATACTCGAACGAGCACGCAATTAGGTGCTTGGACGAGCTTTTACCTCTGGAGCGAGCTATCTATTGTTTTTGTTTTGATCATTTTGCTTAATTGAGCACTAAAATTAAGGTTCATAAGAGCGTTCCGCCACTTAGTAACCTTAAGATAATTAATTTCCTTAAGATACACTTATTAAGTAGAATTATATAAGGTGCCAATCTAAGGTCTAATAAATAAAAAGAGAGATTAAAAGAAAAGTTTTTGAGTTAATTTTATACTTGTATAATGTGTGTTAAAGATTATTTAATTTAAAGATTATAAAGAAAATTATTTGTATGTTATGAATATGTTCATATCATACTCTTGTGACCTTTCACATAATTTTGAAGTACATTGCCAATGAATAACCTCTTATAAATGGCTTCATGTTTACCGTAATTTCTCAAACGGTCGAAATTGACGCTCCAAGTTTTGCATCACATGATTTGCAAGTTCATTGCCAAGTGCCAACAAAAAACGGTATATATATTGTTTAGAACATTTAGACTAATCTTTTAACACATAACTAAAATATGTTAACTATATGGAGTCGTAAAAAATACGATTATAAAAGTGAAAGAATGACCGATACTCCTATAAAAAAAATTTGAATAAATTTTCTCAATTACTCTTAATTTATTATTTTTGTTATTTTGTTTCATTCTAATAATTATCTTACTATAATTCTATTTTGGGCTTATAAATAGTTATAACCCACTCTTTCTCATATTCTCTAACGTAAACATGATTTGTCTTTTAATTTTATTCAAACATTTATTTCTATTGCCTTGTTCTAAATCACCTAAATTTTTGAAAAAAGACATGCATTGCATGGGTACCAAATTGATTAAACTAGAAAAACAATTCATGTCAAGGAATAAATTAAACCAAAAGTTTAAGTTGATGGTTGAGGCTTCATAATATGTTATATACTCTAATTCCATACAATAAATATTTAGCTTGTTACTCAGTAGGGAAACATTTAGGAATTTCATGGGAAGCTAAGACTCAAGCAAGAATTAATTTAGACTCGGGTCTGTCTTAATCATAGTCTCGATTCTTTGATAAAATAAAAAGTTAATATAAAATTATTCATATAAATATAACAGAATGATAATCGAGTTGGTTAAAAGGTTGAAGACCATTTTATTTTAGCATCCTGCATTCTTCAAAGGACCCAATCGAGGAAACTAAGCATGATCAGATGCTCTCTTGAAAGACCGTCTTTTATAAAGACGATTCTCAAAAGTTGATGTCAAGGAACCAACTCAACCAAAAGCTTAAGCTAATGGTTGAGGCCCTAGGATATGTTATATACTCTAACACGCCCCCTCACACGAGAGCCCTTTGGGCTAGAAGTGTGGATGCAGCACATGTCCACCTCATACATGGCGCTAAATATTCCACTTTAAATGAGGGGTGGTTGAGATTCGAACCTGTGACCTCTTGTCACCCTGACTTCTGATACCATGTCAAGGAACCAACTCAACCAAAAGCTTAAACTGATGGTTGAGGCCCTAGGATATGTTATATACTCTAACAGTTAAGTCTAAATTAAAAATTTGTGAAGCAGGATTTTGCTTGTAAACCGGCAAAGTGCACATGTCACGATTTATTGAGGGTGGGTCTATTCCTATTTATAATAAGATATGATTGCTCTACAATTCTATTTCATTTATTTGATTAATTTCCATTTTTCTTGGAGTAAATTTTACATTGAGGCAAAATGATTGACTTGAGTTGACATTTCATTTTCATACAAGTAGTATTCATGAGTGAAAAGGATGACTTCGATGTTTATATTTTCGGCATTGATCAATTAATTATTGTTTGTATAATTACGATAGTAGTAACACGTTGTGTGATAAAATGTTTTCCAATTAAATTTACATGCAGTTTTATTAATTTTGATTTAAAAATCAGGTTTTATTTCATATGAAAAGCAAGTACCACTAGCTCAGAAAAATGCATTGGGTTCGATTCTCACATAAGTCTCTATTTTTTTCAGTCTACTCTGTAATAAAAAAAACTATTAAACTATTTAAATTTGTAGTATTAAATTAGTTTTGATATATAATAAAAAAAATTATACTTATAGTGAAAGTGATATGTAAAACTGAAATGAATGAAATGATATCATGTAAATTAAACCAAATGAAATTATAAGTACTAAATTGATCCACAATGTTTGACGAGCTATTCTCCAAAAAAAAAAGGATCTATGTTGTTTTTGCTAGCTCGCTTGAGTGATCTATTCTTCATTTATTAAACTCGTTTATTTATAATAAAAATGGGTTTTTGGTAAAATCAAAACCTTTAGAATTTGTAGTTGGGTTGTTGGTAAATAAATTGAATGGGTTATTTGTGTTCAGATGCTCTCTTGAGAGACCGTCTTTTGTAAAGAAGACTCTAATAAGTCCAGTCCAAATTTATATTTAGAGTTGTAATAATATATATTTAAAATTGGACTGGGCTTTTAAGAGCCGTCTTTACAAAAGACGGTCTCAAGTAAGAATTTGTGTATTTATAATGAAAAATAACATGTTCGACCGGTGACAACTGAGCTTAGGATGTTGGGCTTGGCCCAATCTTTAAAATGAACATTTTTTAAACATTTTATTCCAATTTATCTTTTTTTTTTTTAAAATAAAACTTACTATAGCCAGTCATCCGGTCATCGGATTACTCTAGAAAAATACCCTTTAAAGTTGAAATTATTCATGATTAGTCAATGGGTAAATTATTGTAGAAAAATTATAAATATTGGATTATTCTAGGTAATTTTTCCAATTTTATATATAAGGTAAATTTCATAAAAAATGAAATTTATGAAAACATATCTAAAATAATCTCACTGGAAAACAGTTTTTACTAAAAAAGTAACTAATTACATTTGTATATAGAATATGCATGGACCATCACTGTTTTAAGAGATATTGGGCTCAAGCTGGAAATTTGAGAGTGCTTTTGCTGTTTAATAAGGCCTTTGTTAAGATGGCAAGTGTTGGACCTGCTTAGCCACTAAGTTCATCCCAAATCAGGCCCAAATACTCATTAGAGTATCAGCTAGTCTCCTGAGAGACCGTCTTTCTGAAAGACGTCTTTCAGGCCCAGCCCATTAAAGTTTAATATCTACTTTTACTCTATACTTTTCCTTATGGGCCAGTTCAATTAGAGATGGTCTTTCATAAAGACCGTCTCTCACAAGTATGTATTTGTGTTAGAGTATTTAACATTTAAAGGAACCATTGCTTAATATGATGTTAATAAGCTTTTTGAGTCAATATAATTTTATAGGTAGCACCTCTCGTGTGAGACTGTCTTTATAAGAGACGACTCTCCAAGCCCACTCCAACAATTAAAAAAATGAGAAAAACCTAAAAATTATAGCGTGTGTTTGACCCTAATTGTAGTTGGTATTATAACCTATTGAAGTTGGTAGTATAACCTATTAAAGTTGGTAATTGAATTTAGTATTATAACCTATTAATATTCGTATTTGAATTTGGTATTATATCGTATTAAAGTTGGTATTACAACCTATTAGAGTTGATACTATAACCAAAAAGATGATGACTAATATTTTGATCGGGTTCTGATAATAATGTTGATAAAGACAACCTATTAAAATTGATATCCCCTAAAAATATATTTTATTGTAGTCTGTAAGGAAAGAAAATTAGAGTTTAGTGGAACCTAAACTTTTATACTTTTAATAGAAACAGTTATTCATATGTAAAAGAGGACAATATGAGTGTACGAAATGGAGTATATTAATTCTATCAGCCGGCGCTCAAAATGAGAAATAGTGGATTCCCAAAGTCTTGAGTAACATGCCTTCCCTTGATGTGTTTAAGCCTTTATCAGCAACCAATGCAAATGCTTAAACATTTAGTTGTTTTCTCTGTGTCCCAACATTTAATAGAACAATTGACATGTCAGATAAACATTCCCAAATACCCAAGTATTTGGGTGTTAAGATCCATTTCTTAAGGGCTGTGAGCCTGTGATCAACTGATTTGATTATCACGATAACACAAATTGCACACACTTTATAGGTAAACAAGATAAACAAGATAACATCCTGAAATTATATTGAAATTGAAAGAAGGTCTCTAAACACACCATCTTTGATTTATCAATGTTAAAGAACTCATCTCAACATCATCAGTCATTAAGCAATTTTATTTCATTGAGATTGTTATCCATTTCATAGCCAATCTAAAGTATACTTCCTCCGTTCCTATTAATATACAATGTAAGGATTTCCGTAGGGCCGGCCGTAGATTTTTAGGGTCTCGGGGCGAAAGATTATTTATAGGCCCCTAATTATTGAATACATAGTAAAGTCCGAACCTTATCACTAATTGAAAACTAAAATTTTTTAGGGGCCCTGGGCGTAGGCACGCCTTGCCCTTGCTTAGGGAATTTCTGTAGAGTCCTATGCAACACTTTTCCACGGTGTATACCTCATTTACTATACACCTAAAAAAACACTCATATTTTTCTTGTTGAAAAAACCTTGTGAAAGAGGGAGTCATCTAATTAAACCAGAAAATTATTTTAATAAGTTCATGGTGATTCTTTTTTTTATTATTTTTTTTTTCACAAAATTTATTCACTATGGAGTAATAAAAAATTATAAAGAAAATATAAGTGTAAGCATGAGTGCCTGTGCTTCATCACCTTAGAAATAAGGTAACGAATTTTATTATAATTAGTATTTAAACTTATTTTCATAACCACTTTTTAATATTATCAATCAGACGGGACGTTATTGATGTGTAATTTCCCTATATGCTAAGTGAAGCAATGTGTGCTTTTGGTTAAACAACAAAGCTGAAAAGGCCAAATCACAAAATTACTGCAGTAATTAAACAAACAGATAAAACCAAGATACTGCAAGAAACACACAGTGATTATCTGTGACAACAAAACTAAGATATGTTGTACAAAAAAATCTGATAATAACCATAAAAACAAATTACCAAATACAATTAGGATTAATCCAAAAAGTACAATAATAACAAAGATAAAAGTAGAAATATCAAATAGTACAAAAACAGACAAATAATCAGAAAACATACTGTAAAGTGTAGAGTACAGATAAAAGGGTGCGAAACTGCCATAACAGAACGAAAGATTAATAAAGGAAACACTAAATGACAAGTATATACTAGACAGAGTATATATTTCCTCCTATTCAGCCTAAATGTCTCATTTAGTTTTTTCACACTTAACGAGATAACGTTTTAACCCTTAATATCTCAAATTATTCTTAATTAAAAATTATAAAAATTTGATATTAATAATCCTTATATTGAAACGAATCAAATAAAATCTCACATGACTATGTTTTAACTTATAGATTAAAAGTAAAATATATAAATTAAGAGTGATGAGTGAATAGTACCAAAAAATATCCCATCACTTTACTTAATGAATTTGTACTTAAAAGAGGAAGAAGCCAAGGACTAGATATAGTGGTTTTTTTTATGAATAGTTGTCGACCGTTGATTTTTTTAGTGAACTTGTTAAACTAGTTGAAAATGTTGTACTTTATGTTTCTATTGATTTTTAAACTAGTTGAATAGGCCAATTGTTTACAAATATATTTGTAACATTAGGTGTTGTTAGTTGTTTATTAAGGAAAAATAGGCTAACAAGCTTAATAACCATTGAAAAAAATAAAAAACTAATAATTTTCTTTTATTTTAGAAAAACCATTTATAAACTTTTTTGTTGAATTTTTAACTAACTAACAAGCAAAAACACAAAAGTAAATCCAAAAGCAACCCAAAAACTATTTACCAAACAAACCTGAAACATGTAGAAGTATGATATATTTGAGTGTGGTAGTTTATATTTTTCAAAGTGGGGATTAAAATGTCACTTTTATTCTGTACCATGTAAATTTTATATTTTGTTCAGTCTAGTCTAATTCGAACAACTCTAGATAAAAAATTAATTGCCACTTTTTAGAACCGTTAAAACGGTTAAATGGGCGGGTTAGTTTCTGTCGGATCATTTTTGAGTCGAATATAAAATTAACTGGTATAAGCCTCTCACATGCATGCCCTTAACCTTTGAGAACTTTGTTCATGTCTTTCCCATGTGCTTCTACTCAAAAGAAGACAAAAAGAAGAGTTTCTTCTTATTTTTGGTCCCATTTCTCAGCTGTCATCTCTATCCTTTCTTCTCTTCTTCCTGCCTACTACTTCCTTAATCCTTCTTACCTTTAAATTTTTCTAAGACACTTAAATATGTGGCATGTGCCGTATTCGATACTTCGACCCGAGCCCATGTAAGTTATATGACTTGGAAAATAATTGCTGAAAATCAATCATACTATAGTAGTTGGTTAGGTTAGATTTTATGGTTTTGGTTCACTTAATACAACTACAAGCTGATCTGAGATCTTAACAACCCTCCATGATTTCTGTTTAGGACCTAATACCTAAGTGTAGTCCCTTGACAATAACCCAAAACACACTAGAACTCTAGATATCAAAAACCCTTCCTGAGTCGCATAATCACGCCGTGTGTCCACTCGTGCAGGCAGACCCACGGGCCACCCATGGATTTGGACCCACAAACACATGGGTAATGAAAATATCATTGACTTGCGTAGACATTTGATAAAGTTTGTTCTTTTCAAAACCATATGGTTTTAAGAGAATTACCCACCAAGTATTATGTGCAAGTCCATAAATCGCTATTTTTGTAATTTGAAATAAATGAAGTACAAAATTGTGCAAACCTAGATCACAAAGAAAAGGTGGAGACAATGCATTCCAAAAGTTATGTGTAAACTTGGCTTTAAGACAAACCAAGTTATGGTGTAAAATTCTCCTACTTAGTCATGAGTCACAAATCTATTCCTACACAAGAAAATTACCAAAAACACTAATCCTTGCTCATGACAAAAGACTAGACTATAAAGAGTATCATAGACTTTATAGATGTTAGTTGGCTATAGCCTTAGCCTCTAAGAAATGGTAACTAAATCTAACCTACAACAAATACAACATTCTATTACTCAAACTCATTATGCATTCCAACGAGTCGTCCTAAGGGTGGGCAAGAGGGGCCGTCGCCCAGGGCTCCATGTTAAAAAAGCAAAATTAATGGTTGTAGAAGGTCTATATAGATTATATAAATTGCAAAGGAAAATGACCCCAATATGCTATCTTGCTCAGGGCCCAAAATATTTAGGGCCGGCCCTGGTCACAGCATAAGAGATCAGATATTAGCAAAGTTATTATTGTAATAACTATTATTAAAAAAGTTTTCAATTCACCCAAGACAAAAAACAGTGAAGTTTATATAGTAGTATAGGAGGTAACATGATTTAATAGGTCATTTACTATAAATCGGTAAAATTCTAAACTAAAAACTATAATTGTTTTGGCCTTATCCTACAAAATCTACAACCAAAGAATATTGTTAACATTTTAAACCTCACTTCCTCTATCTTTTGGAATTTGTTACTATCACAAAACGTGTTTAGAAATTTTCGACTTCTGACTTCTTGGTTAGACAAAGAATCACAAAACGTGTTTAGAAAATGCTTTTAAACTAGCTGAAAAACTGGGTTTTAAGCCAAACTCAAAAGACTACTATAAGTAGCTTTCTTATTGGTTTTTAGCCTACTTATAACCAATAATCAACAACTAATTTTTACCAAATAACACTTAGATTAAACATTCTATTACCCAATGCCATTGAGTGAAAGTGCACGTAATTTAATGACATAATGGCTAACAAAATAAAGTAATGCTATCCATCGGTTAAAAAACAGCCCAACACCCAACAACCAACAATCGACAATAAGTCTGATAGCCAAATACCTCCATAGACCATAGTTAAGAGTAATAGGATTTAGAGGAAGTAACATTGTAAATATACATGTTAAAGAGCTTCACAAATACCATGCTCACCATGTACAATACATGACAAAATGTAGTCAGAATTAAGTTAAAGAATCAGCACAGTTGTGCCACTGCCCACTGCTAAACATTTATTGAAAGGGGGAGAGAATTAAATGTGTATAAAAATGTCAGAATCACAGGGCATATAAACATTAAGCATACTGTGAATTAGTTATACATTACATTATCAAATCAAACCTAAAACATCATCTTTCTATGTACCCTTTTTTTTCTTTTTCCTTATAGTATTATGATAGTTACAAACTAACCAAAATACTGCATTTAAAGCAGTATTAATGGGTGGATTAACAACCATTAATTACTAATCAGATTCAGATAACAACAAGGTGGTTGTAATGGCTTGGTGGGTAATGGGTATACAACCTAAAAAACATCCCACACATTTAAAGATATACAAAAAAAAAAAAAAAAAAAAAAAAATTAAAAAAATTAAAAAAAAAAACTTACAAATGGGTATTTTGCTCAAGAATGCCAGATTCCATTCAACATATTCTTGAATCGATTTGTAGATAATTTTCTGACAATTTTTTTAGCATCAGAAACACCAGCATCAGCAAGTTTTTCAATGTTCTTATAATACCCAGAATGTGTAATTTTTTTCCTTGCATAATTGCAGCTGCTAATTGATAATAAGATTGATAATAAAAACTTGAGATTCCCAGAACTTTCTTCATTTGGATTAATCAATTGAAGAATTAAAGCAATGTTATGATCACCTGCAAATTTCTTTCTATTTTTAGGTTGTAATACCATTAAAGACAATGCTTCAGCTGCCATTTCTCGAATTTTGTATGATTTTGCTACTAAAAACTTTACTAATTCAGCCATAAACCCAACATCTCCCATTGATTTTCTTGCGTCTTCAGATGTTCCACATAATCTACAAGCTGATTTAAAGGCCAATTCTTGGATCGAAACATCGCCTTTTCGAAGAAAGAACAATAACTGATCGATAAATCCGTAACTTATCAACATATGAACATGTTCAATTGAAGAAAAACATAAATTCTCAATTGCCCTTAGTGTAGTTTCCCTTAATTTAAAGGAGTCATTCGATTTGGGATCGATAATTCGAACCAAAGCTCGAATTCCTCCTTCTTTGATCACCAATTGACGGACAATTTCATCACATGAGGCTAAGGATTGCAAGAACTCAGTAGCACCGATTTGAGCCATTTCATCCCTTCCTTTAATAAGCTTTATACATGTAGAAATCGCTCCGTTTTCGATCATAAATCGCTTAATTTCATCAACCCCAACAAGATTTCTTAATACCCCAACAAGAAATACCAATCAATTCAACATGAATTTCATCTTTTGAACATAAATTCAACAATGTAGTCACTCCACCATGAGCTGAAAGTGCCCAAGCATTATCACCATTTTCAGTCAATTTCTCAAGAGTTCTAATTGCATACTCTTTTCCCTTTAAACTTCCATTTTCAAGAACCCTAATTAATGATCCAATTACACCAGAAACAATCAAAATTCCTCTGTAATTCTCAAACCCAGAAATCACTGAAATTGCAAAAGAACTTTCTTCTTGAATCCCAATCTCATTTGAATCCAAACAATTCACTAAATTAAGCACAAAATCACCCACTTCAACAACAATCTTTACATACCTTTCATCATCTAAAATCACCTCATTTAATGAAATTAAAGCTTGTTTTTTCATCTGGGTATCACCAATTTTAATTCTTGTTAACAAATCTTTAACATAAAACCTCATATCATCCCTTCCAGAACCCAAAACCGGTTTCGAAACAATCAAAGCAAGATCACTAGTAACTATACCTGAATTTCTAAAAATAGCACAAAGTTTCTTCTCATAGCAATCCAATTTAGAAATCACTTTATCCAAATCATTCTGCATCAACAACTTCCCACTGTAAGATACACTTATACACCGCATTGCAAGATCACGACACTCCATTAAAGTGCAGGAAATTGCAGAAAAAGCTTCCATTAAAGGAACAGGATGATTACATGGGTTATGTGAAAATGGGATTTCAGCAGCAACTAAGAAAGTGCTTAATTCTTCAAGCTTCTTCCGAATCACCTGCCATTTAACAGAAAACACACGGATTGTATGTGAAAGTGAAGAAATTGAATCTATTTCATCGATTATCCTGTGGAGTAATTCTTCTCCAATTGTTGATGATGAAGAAGATTGTTCTTGTTCTTGTTCTTCAACCATATTCAAAGTTTATTTCTTTTATCTGTGAATCAAGCTCTAAATCTTCTGCAATGGTTGAATCAAGAAGAACCCATTTTTGTTGGGTTATGAATTCGGGCTGTTGGGTACTAAAGTTAGCTTCTTTTTTTTTTGATAAAGTTATAAATCTTCTGCAATGGTAGGATTAAGAAGAACCCATTTCAGTTGGGTCATGAATTTGGGTTGTTGGGTACATAAAGATTCTTTCTTTTCTGGGAAATAAGGTCTAAATTATTGGCAATGGATGGATTAAGAAAAACCCATTTTAGTTGGGAATGAATTTGGGTTGTTGGGTACAAAAAGATAAGAACACAGAAGAGAGAAAATTGTGAAAGGTAATGAATCTAGGGTTGAGATTTTGGCAGTTCTGTAAATGGCGGGGATTTGGGAGAGGATCTAAGGGACCTTAAATCAATGGTTAGATTTGAGTGTAAGAGATCCAACGGGTGATAGTGAAAGAAGAGAACAAAAAAGTGATAAAGATGGAAAGATTCTGTGTGTGTTTCTATTCTTCTTCATTTTCTTTGCAGTTAACTGAACTTTTTAGAATTTTTGATGTTTAAATTACTGAATTACCCTTTTCGGTTTACAATTACCTGGATTTTAGGGACTAATAGTGAAATTACTAATTGACTTTTAGAGACTAATAGTCAAATTACTAATGGAACCTTTCTTGTGTGTTTTTTTTTTTTGAAAAAATTACTATCAATCGGGCTTCTTTAAGTGCTATGGTTTCATTGGACTTTTCGTCTAAAAAGTCAATTAGAGGTTGGATCTTTAATGATAAATAAAAATTGAATCTTCCAAGAATAAAAGAAAGGTCGTGCCTTTAGAAAAAAACATCATGCATATATCAATCTTTAAAAGATAAATAAAATGTCATATCTTTAAAATATTACTACATAAAATTAATTAGGCTTTTAAAAATATTTTTTATTTGTACTTTGGAGTTTTAAGTTAGCTCCCCTCAAAAGATTATCACAAACTTTGTTCTTTTTTGTTAATTGGGGTGTGTTGTTTAAGATTATTCATAAGTTATTTCATAATGTTACCTCTGTTAGTTTGATGTTTTTCCTATTTTAAATTATGAAATTTTATGTTTTGAAAAATTGTATGCAACAAGTTCAATTTTGGCAAAAAACAAAAAGTTTATTAGATTAGAGTTTAAGTATTATATTCGCCAGGACAAATTTTGAACTTATTCGTTGGTGACCTAAATCTCAGGTCACTTGCTAACATGGTTGTACATGTCTCCTTTTTTGATAGAGTTGTACAAATGACTTTCATGTTAATATGTTTGGTTACAAGTATTCAATTTTAAATTCTAGATTTCATTAATTAATAAAATCATAAATGAAAATTTTAAAAATGATATGATTTTGAGAAGCCATTTTCAAATTATTCTTAACTTTAACTAATTTAAAAATTGTAAAATTGATTCAAATCCTAAATGAAATAAATTAAATCATTGTTTCCAAATAGATGAATTTAATTTTAAAAATAAGGACTGGTTCAAGACAACATGGAAGTTCATTGAATGACTTGCATTGCATGTGACCTAATTAGCATGTGGTGGTTGTTGATAAGCTAAGCGCAAAACGCAGCGGATAATATGTAGCAATCATGGTTTCTATATAAGGAGACCAATCATAATATATAATGTGCCACTAAATTTTCATTTATGCAGCCATTGAAACTTGAAAGCTATCTACACACCAATACAATATAGAAGTTGTATATACCAACATCTACGTATTTATGTTGATTACATTTGTACACCTAATTATTTTGATTACATTTGTACACACCAATACGTACAATATAGAAGTTGTATATACCAATCATAATAATGTGGCACTAATTAACACCAATGCAAGTGAACTAGCTTGATAGATCATTAAGTAGCTTTACAATGAATTTTGTTATAAATTTTTTGAAGACTTAATCGATTTTGAATGATTCTAATTAGAAAAAATGCAGCTCTTTTAAAATTTTAGGAGTCTGAAAAAATTTCACTGATTTTAAAGGATTTTCACAAGGTTTAGAGTTACTTAAACTTAAACCATATAGCATTAAATATTTCTTTTTCGATTAAGAATTCTGCAATTGATGCATAAATAAAACTCTCATATAAAAAGTCAACTGTAACATATATAAAAGGTCCAATTTTAGAAATAACAAGATGTCACACAAAACATAGAATATTTCTCAAATTATTTGTTTAGGACGATGTACATTGTTCAATTTATTTTCACCTCATTTTAATTCAGTTTTTATTTGGTCTGGTAGAAATGCGGTAGTAGCTAGTATAACTATAACCAAGTAAACTATCGAGAATTATGAGCTAGTTGACTTAGTAATTAAAGCTTTTGCAATTTTATTACGATAGTTCTATATTGAAAATAGACCCTAAATTGGTCTTCTAATGCATAATTTTACTCTTTTTTCTCTTTAATTTTGTTAAATTGCGAAAACTAAAATGAAAGTTTTTTGTATTGTGTAGCAAAATCAAAGAAATTAACGGTAAAAATATTCTTCTAACTTCGTTGCTTAACTTTGTGAACCGAATAAGTCTAGGAAAAAAGTAAGAAAAGAGGCAAATATTGTAGCTGTCAATATATTCTAGGGTGTAAGCACAAGATGGAACCAAAGTTGGGCACCCCACCATGTGATATCCTTAAATATGTAAACACAAGGCTTTGCCTAATTGCCCATAGCACAAGAATATTTCTTTTGGCCTAGCTTAGTGCATGGATTAGAATCCCAATTCCACTTAGAGAAAAGTTCACACCTTTTCTAACCCTTTTAGCTTTATTACCATTCAAGATATATTTGCATCTAAATGGAAGCTAAAAGCTAATTTGCCCCATGTTACATTCCAAGAAAGAAAGAATAGAGACCAATAAAAAGTAAAAGGAAGAAGAAAGAGTAAGTATTACTAGTAGTATAACATTTAAGGGTAGTTGACTATTTTTAGTAATTTTGTTGAGTCACAAGCAAAGGAGGAAACTATGGGTTAATGTCTACTTGTTTATAAAATATTTAGGTGGATAAAATAAAAAATTAGAAGTAGTTTAATATACTTAATTCATATCTTAATTATTAATTATTTAGCCTTCAAAAGATGACAAATTAAACCTTAAATTAAGGATAATGGCTCATGCTATCATGTCATTAGTTGTTTTTGTTTGTATTCTTGGGTCATAGCCATATTAGTCTCATTTGTTTTGGTATGGAGATTAGTGAAATTTAAGTACATAATAGGTGAAAGTTGTGGGGTATTTAGAAATAATAATAATAATAATAATAATAATCATTAACCGAATATCTCGCTCGAATATATGGTCTGGGTGAAGGAATGTGGCAGACAATCCATACCGTACTCCCTTGAAAGGAATACTAGAGGAAATCAGTCAATTTTACTCCCAGAAAGTGAGAGCCCTGCATAGAGAAGATTTGATTAGCACTGTTGCTTGGAGATCAATAACTACCTGCAGAGAAACTACAATAGTTAATACAAATATTGGGATAACATAAAAGACTTGATGGGTAAAAAAGAATAGAAATAATAGTGATAATAATATAGAAAGTAAAAATCATGAGATTATATGAAAAAGAAAAATGAAGTATATTTATTAGGACACTTAAATGACAAATGTACCTAATTGAAACAGAGCTAAGGAGTATATGATATAGTTCTTTTTCAGAAAAAATAAACAATTAGATTTTTGTTTTCTACTTGATAATTACAAAAAGTATTATTATATTTTTATAAAATTTAATTTATATAATAGCAATTTACAAGTATACTCATTCTAATATTTTATTAATGAAATATTAATTAAAGTTTGTTTTGTTTAATTTGTAAGCCTTTTTTCAAACAGGTACTAAAATATGAGAAAACTCAGAACATGAGGTCAAGAAGATGGAAGATGTGGTATTTCCTTCTAAAGAAGGGTTTCCTAAAAGGAGAAAAGAGAAAAGAAAAAGGAAAAGAATTGAAAATTTTTCAGTATTTGAAATGTTATTCATTTTTTTTTAAAGAGGGATTTCTAAATGTGTAACACTTTTCAGGAGTACTAATTATCTAAACATAATTTACAAATTAAATATTTGAAAATTAATATCATGTTTTTTATTGATGAACTAACTCAACTAAAATATTTAATTATTGCAGTAATTCTATAAGCTAGAAGTCATTAAGTTAGAAGTGTGGATCATATGTAACACATGCCCTTCCCAAACATGGGGCGAAATATCTATTTAAAATGACGAGTGAATGAGATTCTAACCCGGTATCTTTATGTCACGTTGGCTTTTAATTTGATACTATGTCGACAAACAACTCAACTCTAGACCTTACCTAATAATTGTAGCAAGTAATTTCTTTTGGCCTTATCTGTAGGGATTCTTTAGCCTACCCAAATAAAAAAAAAAGTAAATTCAGTCACAAATCCATCTATATTGATTTTATGTGTGTTCGAACATCATTAGTCAAAATTATTGACTTTGTTGTTAGCAGATTTTAGTAAACAAAAAATGATGTGTTATTTGAGGGGAAGAGACTGCATGATATTGACTAGTTAAGGATCATTTTCACCATGAACAAGCCTAGCATTAAATAGTACTTGTATAATTAGCATAATGTGGGTTTGGTGTTTGTGAGATAGACAATATAAGTGACTAAGTCTTGAAGCCCTTTGAGTAAGGAAAAAGGGATATTGGAACAAATAGCTAGCCTTAACTTGGAAGAGAAATGTAGTGGGAGTGTGGGATACTTGAGTATGGAGTGTTATAACAAACTTTCATGCATCCATTTCATAGCCTTGTGTAACAAGAAGTCAAGAATCGTACAACATCAAGATCAAACCCACTTGATAAATTAGCGGATTTTAAATATATATGCGGTTTGTAGTTGCATTTCATTATAGAGTATATAATATATATATATATATATATATATATATATATATATATATATATATATATATATATATATATATATATATATATATTAATGTTCTTAATTTTTTCAGTTAAGCTTTTAATTTATTTGGTTTCTTAATATTTAGGCGGTTTTATTTTTTCAAGTAATACTATTTCTAGAAAATTCTTAAATTTACTTTTCATCTAATTCTTTACTTTTTTTTCAACCTAGCCTGTAACTAAAAAAATTCTATAATAACATTTAACATATTGTTAAGATAGTGCAGCATTCTAATGATCATATTTATTATTGTAGTTCTTGATTTCCATGTGACTTAGTAACCCCACAAATGACTAAAACACTTAGTTTGTAATTAATGATAAGCCATAAGCTACAACTTGTTATATTTGTTAGAATACCAATTAACGGTTGAGATAATGACAGATGGTCCATTAATTTGGTACACAATTTAAGAGATGATATATATCATTATCCATAATAAAAAGTAGGAAAAATTACCTTAAATAATCCAAACTATTCATGATTTTCCTACAATAATCCCACGTATTGATTAACCATGAATAATTCCAACTTTGAGGGGTATTTTCCTAGAGTAAACTTGGGTAACCCGATGAACTGCTATAGTACGTAATTCACCAAAAAAATAAATTAAATATTAATTTAAAATTAGAAAATATTTTTGAAAATTTACATAAAAAATTTTAAATCATAAAAAAAATCATAAATTTTTTATGAATATTTTTTTAATATTTTTTTGACATTTTATTTTAATTTATCTATTTTTTTTAAAAAATAAACTTGCTATAGCAAGTCATCCGGTCACCGGGTTTACTCTTGGAAAATGCTCCTCAAAGTTGGGATTATTCATGGTTAATCAATAGGTGGGATTATTGTAAGAAAATCATGAATAGTTTGGATTATGCTAGGTAATTTTTCCTAAAAAGTAAAAGTAGAAAATAATAATTTTAATTTCTGTCCTAACGCTCAAAATAATTCTAATTGTTAGGTTTTCAATAATAATTCAAAGTGTAAGGTAAACTTTCTCAAAATAAATTAAATTGGTGTATTATAGAGAAAAATAAATATTGAATTATTTTTAAATAAGTACAACTCATATTTGGGCTTATTACTGTCCTAATAATATTTTTTTCATGAGAACCATGCAATTTGTTATGATAATTTACATTTAAAATTTAGTCATTAGCACTATTTATTATTTGTTATACTAAACATATTGTAAAGGTACTAAAGTCCATACGTTAAATATCTATCACAGAGTAAAAGTATATATCAAAAAATGTAACTAAAAGTTTTGCAAGTCATTGATGAAAATTATGTTTCGAAAACTGTTGGTTGAATATTTTTTCTAGGACTCAAATAAAAGAAAAAAAAAATTATCGTCCCTATCTTGAGAATGACAGTATGATAAAATCATAAAACAGAGCTAAAATCTCTAGCACATGCAAAATATATGCATCTGATCAAGTAAATACTACTTATATGAATTATGAAAGGGCCTACACATGACACGGCTCTTTAAAGGTGTGCGATGTGATCGATCATACAGAACCTCTTTTTCTTTATATATGAATAAGTTGATAACAATAGAAATGTTTTAAGTTTATTGATAAAATAAATATATTTACTATAAATAAAGCGCAAAATAAAAATTTTACACAAGACCCCTAAATTTTTCAAGACGGCTTTACCACACATTGCTTGGAATTGGACTTACTAAACCTAGTTATATTTGTTAGCTAAATAAATTATTAAAAGGTCCAATTAATTAATATCATTTGCATATTACATATTATAAACCAAGCAAATTGAAATCTGCATCTTTATTACTCTTTCGAAACAAAATCTCTAAAAACTTTTGCGATAAATTTAAAAGAGCCTACTTACACTTTGTTGATGAAAATTTTAAATCGTTATTAATAATTGTATCCAAATTATAGATGGGATGGCTTACCAAAGCTCTACCAAGAAGGTATTACTTGTATTTTACTTGCAAGATGGTCCATGATTCGTTGGAAATTGATGTATATTTTCCCAAATTAATTCAATATTCACTAGCTTATAAATTATTTGATGTACACTTGTCCATAAAAAAATACATACACATCTTGATAATAAAACTTCAAAGGAAAGGTCTATTTAGTGGGCATCTTACTTGCTTGTAGCTAGTTCTTGAGATATCTTTTAACTAGGACAAGGTTACATGATGGTACCATGCTACCAGTACAAAGGGACCATGCATGTCTCTAATTCATTCAATAGTTTTCTTATATACAAAACAATTTTTGTGTATTTTTCTAGCAAAGTACTTAATTCATGATTTAATAGTGAAAGCTTGATTTTGTCACTAATGTTTAACTAAATTTAGTTTTTTTTAAAAAAACTTTTTTGGAAAAATTGACATTAATAATCCAACCTTTTGCTCATCCGCTGTGAATCCAACTTTTTGATTATTTTCTAATAATCCAATGTTTGTCCTTAGTTCGCTGTGAATAATTCAACCTTTATTTTAGTTTGCTATCAGCATATCCTATTATTACCTATTATTAGTAATAGGGTATGTTGTGGGCAAATTTATCATAAAGATTGGAGCATTTAAAAATAATCCAAAGGTGGAATTATTCATAGCGGATGAGTGAAAGGTTAGATTATTAATATCAAATTTTTTTTTTATAAATTATTTTTTAAGTGTAAATCCTCTTTACAATCTCAAGATTAACTTTTATTGCGAGATCTTTATGACAATTGATAGAGTTATGAGTTACAAATTCTTTATCAAATTGTAGCACTTTCAACTATGAAGCTTTGATAAGAATTGAGTTTAGTACTTAAGTTTTTTCCTCAATGTCAATGGTTGTGATACACAGAAAATGACAATTAAGTTGGTTAAACGCATATGCAGAGATAAATTTTATACTAGCTAGCATTTTATATTCACCTTGTCCTTGAATCAGTCTGATAATTTAATATTTTCTCGTAGTTGTGTTGTGTTGTTGTCACACAACACAACTACGAGAAAATATCAAATTATCAGAATCAAAATAAATCGTATTCTAACTAATAAAATAATAATGATATCAAGTTGTTCTCATGATCCCAGTGTCACGGAGTTGATCAATTATGGCAAATTTCATGAAATTCATTATTATGCTGCAATGTAACAAAACATGGTGTCTAGTGTATACTGAATTTAACGATTATGTTAGTAGCTAGCATTTTTATATAAATATTAATATTATTTACATGTTGATCTTTATTTTTTATTAGAGAAATTCTAAATAAAATATATAAATAAACAATAATTAATGCAGAGATTGGATATGGTTAGGTGTAATCAGACTCAAATCTAGATCCATTATTTTTTGTGAATCTAAACTATGGCTATTTTAAAATTTTAGACTTTAAACGGTAAAGAATAATGGATTTAGAATCCTAAATGTGTCTCATAATGGGTCTTAGTTTTTAATTGTTCAAAATTTAAATTTTTACGTTTTTAAAGTTTAATTAGGTCTAAAATGTGTATATAAATTGGACACTAATAAGTCAAATTTAGTTGAATTTAGTCAAAATGAATATAAATTGGGTTTAAAAGTGAATTCAAAGATGATTTTGGATAATATTTGTGTACTAAGTTAAGTCTAGAATAGGTCTCATAAAGGAATATATGACTCTTTAAATTTATTTAATTTGCAATCAATTTCTATTTAGCTTGTCACACTCACTTATTACTACTATTTTCTCTTTAGGTAATGGTCTCCACAATTCTTTGTCAATCTCATCCAAAAATTCATCATCTTTTTTAGCTTCATCTTTTTTTTTCTTCCGTGTTATTTGTCTTAATTACTAATTACAAATTACAGTTGGAAATCAAATGAGCAGTGAAGGTATTTTGTAATTGTGTTCATTCGGATTTTCGAGTGGATTTCGTGTCAAATTATTGGCGTTGGTTCAAAAGTGGTCTTCAATCTATTTTAGTTTTTATGTAATTATAAATACATTATTATAGTCGGATCAAATAGAGAACGATTATGTATTCGAGCTAATATCAAGTCGCCGGGTCTATTTTAATTTGAATGCATATAGTATCTGCGTTGAGTCATGAGTGACAAATATTTTGAGTCACATCTATGTCATCTAATCTCACCTTAGCTTTATAACAAAAACCTCAACATCTAAATTCTAAAGACATGATCTTGGGCCCTTGGCTTGGCACTAGATTATAAAACTAAGTGGGACCCTCTAAGAATGGTGGGGTTGACTAAACATACTTAGTTATACATAGACTATCAACTTGTCAACCCTTCTATGTCTTTGATGATCACGAGTTTCCTGTAATGGGGGAAAGTTTGACATAACAAGCTTAAGTGAGATGCAGCCAATAGAATGAGTGAGGAGTGAATGATTCTACATGATTAATGGTTATAATAATTATCACAAATTCTTGTGAGTTAAGAGACCGTCTCTAATAAAGCCGGTCCATAAAGAAAATATAGAGTAAAATAGGCATTAAGCTACAATGAAATGGGCCTCTCAAAAAGAGAGACGTTTCTTTTTGATGTTCCTATTTGGATTTTTCACCAAGATTAAGAAAAATTGAATCGTTGGTGGTAGTGGTTATTATTTTAATTATATAGTAGTGGGAAGTAATAATTGTATTAGAAGTATAAGAGAAAAAATAATTAAATAATAGTATAATGTAATAATTGTATTGGAAGTATGAGAGAGAAAATAATTAAATAGTAGTGTGAATTCGAAGTAAGGAAAGTGGGGTTTTAAGGGGTAAAAGTGAGATGAAAACTTTCCAAAAATGGAAAGTATTTTAAAGTGGAAAAACTTATGGAACTACCTGTTTTAGTAAGGTGGAAAAACAAAAAGGGACGAAGGGAGTAACATTTAAAAAAGGTTAGTTTTTTTTTTTTTTTTTTTTTGAAATGTTTGTTGTAAGAAACCGTGAAGAAAACTCTAAAGTCTTGTTAATTATTGCATTTTTTACAAGTATACTTTTAAAAGCAATAAGGAAAAAAAATACCTAGAATAATTTAATTTTTTTATTATTTTTTACAATAATCTCACCTATTGATTAACCATAAATAATCCAAACTTTAAAGATAATGTGCCTAGAGTGAATTCGGTTACCAAATAACTTGCTATTGAAAAAAATTCTATTTTTTTAAAGAAAAAAGAAAATAAAAAAAATATCAAAAAAAATGTAAGAACAATGATAAAAAAATTCTGACTTTTTTTTATTCAGAATAATTAATGCAAAATTTTTTAAATTTTTCTCTAATTTTATATTAATTTTAAATTTAACTTTTTTGGTAAGTTATAGGTCATCAAGTTACCTGAGTTTACTCTTGAAAAATACCCCTAAAATTAAGATTGTTCATGATTAATTAATAAGTATGATTATTGTTGAAAAAATCATTAAAAAATTAGATTATTCTAAATAATTTTCGATTTCACAAACATCATTATCAATCATTCAAATTTTAGCTAAAAATAGTTAATTAATTTACCCACTCTGCACTTGTGAATCTACAGTTGATTAGAGGGCACTTTCATTTTCAGCTTTGTAAACTTAAGAACATGCCCAAATGTAGATCGATTCTTGACATTTTACCTTTACTAGTACGGATATTATTAAGAACATGCTCAAGTAAATTATGCTAACATATTATTTATTCCTATCAAATTAAATCATCCATCCATAAATTACTCTTTTTCACTTGTAATGTTTTGAAAAACTCACGTAAAAATATTGAAACTCGATCGTGAATATATACTCACCCTATCTTAAAGAAATAATCTCGAGTACATATGAGATAGCAAATCAAGAAAAGAGAGTAAAATTGATAAAATAAAATTTATAATCTATGAGAAAGAGGGAGAAATTTTTTATTGGATGAAAATATAAATTAAATGTAAAAGATAATTAAAAAACAGTGTAGGCCATGATCAAAAATATAAGGGGTAAATTTATTTGGACAAATTAAAAGGTAAAATATAGCCAATTACTTAGGACATAGGGAGTATAATACAATTAATTTCATTAGTTTTAGGTTTTTTTATTAAATATTTTACCATAATTAATTAATGTTTAGTTTTATTTGATACATCAATTAAGTTTAGGTTGAAAATTTTAGATTTCTAGAGAGTAGAGCCTTTTTGTGTAGTACACAAACTCAATTCCTTTGTAGCATATTCATAGGAATTTTGAGTTTATTTTATTGTGCTATCAATGCTCCATCCATTGATGATGTGTCAAGGGCGAAACCATAATTTTGAATCAATGGATTCAAATAGTCGATATATTAGTAAAATAATTACACTCCAATAAGACATGTTAAAATTCTGAATTTTATATCTAAAAGGCAAAATCTATGTTCCAAGATAAAAAATCTCTTGAGTTAACAATACACTCATAATTTATAGTTGGTATGTTGATTTGAACTAACTTAATTTTAATATTTTGACTATTTTAAAATTTACCTGATTTTATAATGTTTAATCAACTATTACATCATATATGTTGCGAATTAGCTTAGGAAGCTTAAGTTAAAAATAGATTAAAATTTAAAATTTAATTAAACTAAAAAATAATAACGGACTCACCAAATTAGTGATGGTCTCTTAAAATACCGTCTCTCACAAGAATCAGAATTTGTGAAAATACAATAGACAGTTTTTTTATACTGAAGAACACACAAATTCAGAAAAGCTTTAAAAATTTGGGCCGTGTTTGGGCTTAATATGTGGGTTGCTCATCTCTAAGTTGTAAACAATGGTAAACAAAATACAGGCGGTCTTGGGAGATACGGTTTAATATTTCAGCCCATCACACTTTCTCTCTTCTTTTTCATAATCTGGACATTTTTCAATTTTACTTTTAAAGGTATCAATTTTGACCTTAAATATATCAATTTTAATTTAGGTAGAAGTTCAAATTGAAATTTACTTAATTGATATGTTTAAGTACTACTTTACGTTGAAATTGATACCTTTAAGGCCAAAATTAATACCTTTAAGGTCAAATTGAGAAATGCCAAGAAAATGAAAAAAATGGAATTGTGGATGGCGCGTGTGGCACACGCGCCTGCAATGGGCCGGCTCAATTGTGGTCTTAGAATAGGACGATCTTGCGCAAGTTTTTGTGAACAAAATATAGTAAGTCTTGTATAATATAGTTTTACAATTAAATTGTCATAGTACATACGAAGATTTAAAAGTAAAAAATGAGTTGTTTTAACACAAATGCTTAAATGAGACAATCTCATACCGAGTCTATCTCTATAATGAGTAACTACAAAAATGAGCTAATTATATGAATTCGTATCATAGTGAGACGGACCCATATAAAACGAGCTGGTGTTTTAATATCCAAAATAACATTTGAACTTCCAGAATGTCGTGTGAAACATTTAATATTTAAAAGTGTGTATTTTATGTATGAAGGTAGATTTATAAATTGATTTAGAAATTTCAATCATGCAGTTATTCTAAAAACCAATTCATATTTTTGTGTGGATGACTTGAGCATCGATATAACTTAAATTTTTGTGTGTTTTTTATCAACCCGGACATAATTTTTTTTTTTAATACAAGAAGTCATTAGTCATGTGTATGGAGCAACCTATAACTCTTAATACTCAAATTTTGAAATCTCCATAATTTTCTTTTCCTCGTAACATTACGTAACTTATATAGGAATTAATATGTTATATATGATGAAATTAATAACAAGATATAATAATATAGTTTGGGTTTAAGAATCAATTCATTCAGTTTTCATTTTTATTCATTCATCAAAGAGAGCAAATGCCTCTATAAATACAAGGAAATGTGATGAAATAAGGAAACAAAATATTACAAATATCTTAATTTCCTTAATACTTAAAATATTATTCTAGAATAAAATCAAAGATATTCTATCAATTATTCTCTAAATATTGTTTATATTCTACTAATTATTCTCTAAATATTGTTTATTATTTCCAACAATATATTACTCTAATTCTTGATATAATATTGCCTATCTTGATATATCTTGTAATAATTCAACACTAACAATTTTTATTAGGAGGACTAGCCCATTAATTAAATATATATAATACTCAACATCTATGATTAATTCTTCGCTATGGAATTACTTGTGAGTTATTTTCCAACAATTTTCGATTCAAAGGTGATTGTACAATAAAATAATTAATAATATATTTGTACACCAAACTTTAAATACTTCAATATATAAAAATTAATTAACTTTTGTAACAATATAATGTTGTTCTTTTTGGACAAGAACAAAGAAGTTATCGTTTCATTTCAATTGTTACATAACGACTTTTTTATACTTGCATTTGCATATGATCGATAAAACAAAAATATCAAAAGATATAACCGTAGTTCATAGCCAAGCTATATTGGTAATTATAATCGTAGTTCATAGCCAAGTTATATTGGTAGCTAAAAATATCACAATACAAATAAAAATACAAAATAAAAGAAACATTTATTGATTGCAACTTCACTTTTTCAATTCTTATAACATAAAGTAATATTTTTCGTATGATTTGATTAAAATCGTACATAATACAACACTTCACAATAATTGTAAAGCAAAATAAATATAAACGATTATTTTATATTTATTCATGTATCCACCCCTATGTGATAGAGGCTTTAGTTTATTTATTATATAAAAATAACTATTTCAAACCACATTTATTTAAGAGCGTGTATCAATGATGTTACTGCTGAAGTTGTGTTTCAAGGTCTAATAGGTATCAAAGGAGTCAATATAGGTCCAACGGGACGCACAGGAGGTAAGATTGGTCTAATAGGCCTAATAGGAGGTAAAATTGGTCTAATAGGACTTACAGGAGGCAAGATAGGCCTAACTGGACCCACAGGATCAGGTAGAATTGGTCTGATTGGTGGTATTGGAGGTAAGATAGGTCTAACTGGACCTATAGGAGGTAAGATCGGCCTAATAGGTCCGAGTGGGGGCAAGATAGGTCTAACTGGACCCACAGGAGGCAATATAGGCCTAATTGGACCCACAGGTGGTAAGATCGGCTTAATAGGTCCGAGTGGGGGTAAGATAGGACTAACTAATCCCACTGGAGGTAGAATTGGCCTAACTGGACCCACAGGAGGTAAGATCGGCCTAATAGGTCCGAGTGGAGGTAAGATAGGCCTAATAGGAGCCACAGGAGGTAGGATTGGCCCAACTGGACTCACGGGAGGTAAGATCGGCCTAATAGGTCCGAGTGGGGGTAAGATTGGCCTAACTGGACCCACAGGTGGTAGGATTGGCCCGACTGGCTTCACAGGGGGTAATGTAGGTCTAACTGGACTTATAGGAGGTAAAGTTGGTCTAATAGGTTCTAAGGGAGGTAAGATAGGTTGCAAAGGAGGCAAGATAGGTCCAACTGGCTTAATAGGAGGTAAGATAGGCCCTTTTGGAGGAAGGACTGGTGGTTTTATAGGAGGTAAATTTGGCCTAATAGGGCTTTTAGGAGGCAAGATAGGCCCTTTTGGAGGAAGGACGGGTGGTTTTATAGGAGGTAAAGTTGGCCTAATGGGGCTTTTAGGAGGCAAGATAGGCCCATTTGGAGGAAGGACAGGTGGTTTGATAGGAGGTAAAGTTGGCCTAATAGGGCTCTCAGGAGGCAAGATAGGCCCTTTTGGAGGAAGGACAGGTGGTTTTATAGGAGGTAAAGTTGGCCTAATGGGGCTTTTAGGAGGCAAGATAGGCCCCTTTGGAGGAATGACAGGTGGTTTGATAGGAGGTAAAGTTGGCCTAATAGGGCTCTCAGGAGGCAAGATAGCCCTTTGGAGGAAGGACAGGTGGTTTTATAGGAGGTAAAGTTGGTCTAATGGGGCTTTTAGGAGGCGATGGTTGTTTTGGACAATGCCGACATAAAAATTGAGGATACCAAATTTTATGAAACCATGCCCACAATAGTGGACATCTGATGGTGCGGAGGAGGAGGTGGTGGCGTGGTGTGCGGTCGTCGTTTAGGAGGAGGTGGTGGTGGTCGTTTACGAGGTGGTGGAGGAGGTGATTTTCCAACGAGGCGAGTTTGGACGTAATCTACAATATAAATTTGACGTTGGTGAGTTTTTCGATTCCGAAGGATTTTGGTCTAAAGTAGTTAGAGTTTGACCTTCAATCTCTTCAAAAGTATGTATTCGACCACTCACTATTTTACTTGAACACATACATAAAATGAATATGATCAATACTAAAAAACGTGCCCGAAGAAAGTCGTTAAAATAGAAGCTAGATTTCATTTTAGAAATCATTTTTTTCCCTAGAATTGTTTGTCTAGGGCGATGACCGATGAGAAACAAATCCTCTGAATGTTTCCTTTTATAGCAATATTTCATAGCAATTCATTATGGATTTATGGTGGGTCGATGATTAAGTCACTTAATTAGTCCAAAGATAATAAAGGAGGGCTAATTAAAAAAAAGGTACGGATCAAATTGAGTAGAAGAAAGACTATACAAAATAAACAAATGCCACCACTTTTCTCTTGTATATTAATGAGAGTTTGAAAATATAATACTTCCGTCATGTGATCTAAGATGAGATAGACATTTTCTTAATATTTAGAGTTAGTATGAGGCCTAATACCTCAACACAATAATATTATCACGTAGGAGGTATAATATAGTTTTTAAAATTTTAACTTTATATTAACCCAATACGACAATATCCCAATTCTACATGCATTTTAATTGTAGGTGCATGTTACTTTAAACTTTAAAATTTTCTTCTTCCGTGAATTAAGAATTTAAAAAGTATTAAAAGTTACTACTTCTACATTGCAAAAATAAAATAATTGAATTACTTAATCAATGTAAGGCATGTTCATGTTATATTTAGTAGTGATCTAAAATCTACCCTTGTGGTCTTGTTTAATTAGTAGGATTAACCCAATGGAGTTAAATTGAACTTATCATTATGAAACTGAATTTCTTAAAATAATTGAAATTATAGAACAAAATTATTAAATTACACCTAAACTAAACGTATAAGACTTTAAAAAAACTTTTTTTTGAAAGGATAGCTTATCAGTTTATTCTAATTTTTTTTGGAATAAATTGTGAATTAAAGCCTTAAAGTTTATTATTTTTGCGAATTACAACCTTAATATTTATTTTTTTTGTGAATTACAGTCACCAAAGTATCAAACTATCAAAGTTTACAAGTTCAAGCTAAAACACAGAATTTCGACCATTTTGGTGGTCGGAATTTTAGGTTAAGTGGTCGGAAATTAGTGTTTTTGGCTTAAACTTGTAAACTTTGATACTTTTGTGGCTGTAATTCACAAAAAATAAACATTAAGGTTGTAATTCGCAAAAGTAATACTCCCTCCGTTCCCTATTGATGTTCCCGTAGAGAATGTTCACGGGAATTAAGAAAAGTGGAATCTTTTAGATAGTGGATATATTATTTTATTGAATAATAAATTTGATGGAGGAAAAGTGGGGACAAAAAATATTTAAAAAGTATTTAAAGAAAGTTAGTGGGAAAAATATGGGGACCACAACTAATTAAAAAATATTTTTATGAAGTTAGTGGGAAACATGTGGGGACCATAAGGAATATAAAAATGTTAAAATGAAGTTAGTAGAAGATATGTGGATCCATAATCATTATTAAAATATTAAAATGAGGATGAGTGAGCTTATTTTTGTCCAAAATTTGTGATATAAATGGAAAGATTCCTTATGGAAACAACAATTGAAACACCCAAAATGAAAAGTGGGAACTTCTTTAAGAAACGAAGGGAGTAGAAACTTTAATACTGTAATTTGCAAATTATTCAATTTTTTTGCTAAACATACGTGCCAAATTTTCAATTCAAACAAAACTCGCAATAGACACTTTACCATCTATTAAGAATTGTGTCTTGTCGTTGGAATATTTATTTTATTATTATGTAAAATCTTGGGTTAAATTTGACTATGTATTATTTTTTTATGTAAGATCTTGGATTAAACTTTACCATCCATGCATTGAAAATCTGATCTTATAATTGAAATATGTATTTTTTTTTGAAAAATTACCGTGAATAATACAAATTTTTACTGATTTTCCTATAATAATACGAACTTTCGATTAATCTTGAATAATACCAACTTTGATGTGGATTTACCTCTAACATTCTTAACTTGTTAGTAACCTACGATTGTAGGTCAATTTGCCAAAAAATAAAGAAAAATTCAAAAAAATAAATTCAAAATGCAATTAAAAGAAGAAAAAAAAGTAAGAAAATTAATTCCCCACCCTCCCCTATTTTTTTAGTGCATTTTTTAATTATCTTACTTTTTTTATTGCATTTTTTTTTTTTTTTGTATTTTCCTTTTTTTGTCAAGTTGACCTACAATTGTAGGTTACCAACAAGTTAAGAATGCTATAGGAAATCCACATTAATGTTGGTATTATTCAGAATTTAATCAAAGTTCGTATTATTGTAGGAAAATCAGTAAAAGTTCGTATTATTCTCGATAATTTTTTTTTGTATGTAAGATCTTGCATTAACTTCTTGTTGTCCTCGCACTCCCATTTTCTCAATCAACCATGTACTAAAAAAAACTTCACCAATTTTTCAAATGTTAATTAGCACTATATTTACAGAGGTTCTATGAGTTATAACATAAAGTAATCTATTTTATTATAGAGTTTTAATATTTAAGTTATACTAAAAGGGGATTTACTCTCTCCTTCAATATTTTAAAATATTCTCTTTTATGCTAATAGCCAGAAAGTACTTTTATAAATTTTTAATTCGTGAATAATTATAATCTGATTTTTTGATTTACTCTCTCCTTGAACTTTGGTTTTCGACATTGACGCTCAACAAGAAAGAAATTTTAGACCCTAAGCCGACTCAACTAAATGTTTAAGCAGATGGTTGAAACCCTATAATATGTTATATACTCAACACGTCCCCTCACACGAGAACTAATTGGACTAGACGTGTGGATGCACATAGACGTTGAATACATTCCACTTTATATGATGGGTTGTTGAGATTCGAACCCGTAACCTCTTGTCACGTTGGCTTCTGATTGGTTTCTGATACCATATCAAGGAACCAACTCAACCAAAAGTTTAAGCAGAAGGTTGAGGTGATTGAGACCCCAGAATCTAACGTATGTTTCTCTCCTCTATGCCCATTGACATTTTATCTTGTTTTCCGTAAGAAGTAAGATGAACAAAGTTGCAACTTGTAAGGAAAGCACAAGTTTAATAAAAACAGACATTGGAGTTGGAGAACACGAAAACTTAATTACAAGTCCTTTTTAATTCTATTCATTGTTATGTTAAAGTAAAGAGGATGCAAGTAGTATATAGTAGAGACAGCTTATGAGTTTGCATACCTCGACTCTAAATTAAAAAACGACGTATAATTGGTAGCTGATTTTGAACGGTGGCAGTGAGAATGAAAATTAGTATAATTTTATTTAAAAAATCTATTACAACTTTGGTGATCATGCTTGTCCAATTTTAATCATCTTATTTTTTTCATAAATTCATTTCAATGTATCACCATTAGAATAGGTGGTCTTAAGTAGTAATGAAAATTTATAAATAAAAATTTTTCATGATCAAAGTTTCATTAGTCATTACCATGATAGTGACATGTAACTTTTGATGATCACTATTTTAATTTCACAATTTTGTACTTTGGTTTGTAATCATTGTCCTCGAACTTTGTCTGGCAACTTATTTTGTCTACCATTTTATTTGGTTACTTTTCCTAGAATAATACTTCATCCGTTTCATAATACTTGTTACATTTTATTTTTTGGGTACTATTTATCGTTTAAACTTATTTTATATATTGCAGCTAATATGTAAGTAATAATATAGTCACGTGAGATCTTGTTTAAATCGTCTAATCGCATACTTTTATAATATAAACTTTTTATAATTTTTAAATGTGTATAATTCGACATATAAATGAACAAAATAGTACATTGGATTGCGTAAAAAGTTAAATGTAGCAAATATTATGAAACAAAGTAAGTACCAAATTAGGGGTATTTTCCTAGAAAAATACCAACTTAGTTTACTAACTAATTTACTAATTTTTTTATCTTATAATCATCTATAATTTGATTTTTAACATGTTAGGGATGTTTTAAGAAAACTCCCCTTTCAGTTGGCATTCATAATTAATCAATAATTTGTATATTATAGGAAAATTAACTAAATATTGTATTATTCACAGTAATATTTTCTATATTTTATTATTTAACTGCTAGATATATGTGTTAGTCACGGTTAAAGTTATAGTGAGATTTTCTCTCTATGCTTCGATTTTGCTACAAAAATCCAATTACGTAAACAGTAGTATAACGAGAAATGTATATTAACGCCTTAACGGTCGTACGATTTCAATTAGGTTTATTTAAGCAGTATTTTGAAAAAAGTATTCTAATTAGACTTGTAAGTTGTAACTTGTAAGTCTATATAATGTACAAAAAATATGCTCTTAATTTGGTAATCAGCAATGCAAGGTTGGTAAAATAAATTTAAAAAAATTTCTAAAAAAAACCACTACAACATAATTTGCTTTTAGTAGGATATATTTAGCGACATATAACTTAAATGTCGTCATTTCGATTTAGTGACATTTATTAGACCCTTTAATAGCATAATAAAAAGTCACACTAAATCTTTTAACGACATAAGATCTAGTGACATATCTCACAAATGTCATTATAGATTATAGTTGCAATTACATGTGCCACTAATGATATACTAATTCAACTAATACGAGCAATAATATACTAATACAACACGACGACTAATAATACATTAGTAAGACTAATAACAACTATTAATGCACTAATACGACTAATACTACACTAATACGACTACTAGTACACTAATTTGAGTAATAATACAATAATAATGCATTAATACAACTAATACTATACTAATACAACTAATATTATACTAATGATACACTAAAACGGGTTATACTAATAATACACAAATACAACTAATATTATACAAATATGCATCAATTTGATAATAATAATAATAATAATAATAATAATAATAATAATAATGTGTGGTAGGAGTATTATGCTATAAGTATGATAAAATTGCAAAGAATATCACTTGGCCTACTGGTTAGAGTGTTGGTGTTGTATCCATGAGGTCATGGGTTCAAACCATACTCAAAGCATTTGAGCAGAAGGGTGTTGCTAGTGCCACGTGGGCACCTGTATTGCAGCCTTGCAGGCGGTAGACATGGTTGTTGTGGCTGCCACGTGTTCATAATGTGGCATGTTTTATGCTGTTTGTTTTTCGCGACCAAATGGGTGGTCGGAAAATTTAAAAAAAAAAAATTCACCTGATTTTGATAAAAATTCCTAAAATAGTGTTTTTCGACAAATTTTCGACTAACATGATTGTCGGAATTTCCGACTAACCAAAGTTAGTCGGAAATTCCGACTGTTTTCCTACTAGATTGATTTACCGACCATTCTGAGCCGATTGGATTGATTTAGTCGGAATTTAGTCGGTATAGTTCTATACCGACTAAATTCCGACTGTTTTGGGTAGTTGAAAAATTGCATTTTTTGTAGTGCATAGACACAAAATAATAATTTACATATTTGAATTATTGCGGAAGATGAAATACTTCACAATACTCATGAAATTATTCAATTTATTTCGTGGCATGACTTGATCATATAGTAGGATACATAATACTTAATATGATACAACGCACAAAACTATTAGTAAAACAACACTAAGTCACATCCTTGCATTGGGCTAAAAGGCTTACACGCCATTTTGTCATTAAGGAATGAGTTTTGATATAGAATTATTTTCATTTGCGGTCATGCAATATATAATATAACATTAGTTTTAGTAGTAAGCCTCAAGGCCTACAAGGTGCACGTGGCTTGTGTGGTGGCGGAGGACGTTTTTGTGGTGGTATCTTTGATGGTGGTGATTTTTTCGGTGGTGACTTTGATGGCGGTACCTTTGTTGGTGGTGATTTTAGCGGTGGCGACTTTTTCGGTGGTGACCTTGTTGGTGGTGATTTTAACGGTGGCGACTTTTTTGGTGGTGACTTTGATGGCGATGACTTTGTTGGTGGTGATTTTAACGGTGGCGACTTTTTCGGTGGTGACTTTGATGGCGGTGACTTTGTTGGTGGTGATTTTAACGGTGGTGACTTTAGTGGTGGTGATGCTTTTGGCGATGGTATCAGCGGAGGTGATTTTGAAGGTGGTGACTCTGGAGGAGGAAATTCTATTGGTGGTGACAGTAGTGGTGATGATAGTGGTGATCCTGGAGGAAATAAGTCTGGTGGTGGATATTCTAAAGGCGGTGATTCTAGTG
Source organism: Amaranthus hypochondriacus (assembly GCA_000753965.2). Classification (NCBI taxonomy): domain Eukaryota; kingdom Viridiplantae; phylum Streptophyta; class Magnoliopsida; order Caryophyllales; family Amaranthaceae; genus Amaranthus; species Amaranthus hypochondriacus. The sequence goes on along the minus strand of JPXE02000022.1, from coordinate 113,103 downwards.
GTGGAAATTCTGGTGGTTGGGATTCTGGAGTAAATAACTCCGGTGGTGGAGATTCTAAAGGTGGTGACTGGTATGGTGGTGAAATATCCGATGGTGGAGATTTTGGTGAATAGGACTCTGGTGGCATAGATTCTGATGGGGATAATTCTGGAGAAAAGGATTCTGGTGGTGGTGATTCTAAAGGTGATGACTCTGGTGGTGGCGATTCTAGTGGTGATAACTCTGGAGAAAACTCTGGTGGTGGTGTTTCTATAGGTGATGAATCTAGTGGTGATTCTAGTGGCGGTGATTCTGAAGGATGGGACTCTGGTGGAGGTGATTCAGAAGGATAGGACTCTGGTGGAGGTGAATCTGAAGGATAGGACTCTGGTGGAGTTGAATCCGAAGGATAAGACTCTGGTGGTGGTGATTTCGAAGGATAAGACTCCGGTGGTGGTGATTCTGAAGGATAGGACTCTGGTGGAGGTGATTCTGAAGGATAGGACTCTGGTGGAGGTGAATATGAAGGATATGACTCTGGTGGAGGTGAATCTGAAGGATAGGACTCTGGTGGTGGTGATTCGGAAGGATAGGACTCTGGTGGAGTTGAATCTGAAGGATAAGACTCTGGTGGTGGTGATTTCGAAGGATAAGACTCTGGTGGTGGTGATTCTGAAGGATAGGACTCTGGTGGAGGTGATTCTGAAGGATAGGACTCTGGTGGAGGTGAATATGAAGGATATGACTCTGGTGGAGGTGAATCTGAAGGATAGGACTCTGGTGGTGATGATTCGGAAGGATAGGACTCTGGTGGAGGTGATTCAAAAGGATATGACTCTGGTGGAGGTGATTTCGAAGGATAAGACTCTGGTGGTGGTGATTCTGAAGGATAGGACTTTGGTGGAGGTGATTCTGAAGGATAGGACTCTGGTGGAGGTGAATATGAAGGATATGACTCTGGTGGAGGTGAATCTGAAGAATAGGACTCTGGTGGTGGTGATTCGGAAGGATAGGACTCTGGTGGAGGTGATTCGAAAGGATATGACTCTGGTGGAGGTGATTCTGAAGGATAGGACTCTGGTGGAGGTGACTCTGGAGAATAGGACTCTAGTGGTGGTGATTCTATGGGGGGTGACTGTAGTGGTGGAGATTCTAAAGGAGGTGACTCTGATGGTGGTAATAATTCAGGTGGAGGTGATTCTAGCATCGGAGATTTTGAAGGAGGTGACTCCGGTGATATGAATTCAGGAGGTGGTGATTCCAAAGGTGGTAACTCTGGTGGTTGGGATTTTGGAGGATATGATTTAGGTGGTGGTGGTGGTGGTGTTGGTTTAGGAAGAGGAGGGGGAGGGGGTGGTGTTCGTTTTGAGCAATGACGACAGACTGATAATGGAATCCAATAACCACCAAAATTTCGACAAAAATAAGGGCAATATGTTGAAAAAGGAGGAGGTGGTGGGTGGTATCTACACCAAGGTAAGTAAGAGTATGGTCCACATAATGAAAGTGTATCTAAGGGTGTGTTAGTTGATACCAATGGATTTTTGTTTAAAACAACTTGAGTAAAGCTATCCTTCTCATGGGAAGTGGGTGAATGAATTTGAGCATCAACCATTGTCAAAACTAAAAAAGAAGCCCATATTAAGGGGGGCAAATGGATTGTAGATTTCATTTTGGAACTCATTTTAGTTCCCTTCCTATCTTTATTCTATCCTTAGACCTTAGGGTCATAGAGTGAGATGCAAAATATTCAAATGGCCTCCTTTTATAGCTATTCTTTGCATTGACGAGGATGATGTACTCAATTTATTACAAACGTCATATTCGCTATTGGCTTTAGAATATTGAGCTTATTCTAATTGTTGTAAAGCAAGTACCAAGTTTTAGTCAAATGCAATTACTCCCTTCGTCCCAACTTTCAAATTGTTGCTTATAGTATGAAAAATATCAATTCAGCACTAATTTTAAAGGGATAAATAGATATTACAGCAGTTCTGACTAGAGGTGTTCAAAGAGACAAATAAAGGGGGATCGGGCTTAAGTAAAGATGGTTGGGTTAGATAAGGGCCCTTAAAACTTAATATGTGCTATAAATGAGTCGGGCTTTGAAAGTCCGGCCCAATCCAACAAGTCGCATTTTTATTACTAAAAATTATTTTGATTTCCATTTATCAATTTATAACAATTAAATTATCATTATAATAATTGAATCGAAAAAATAATCACCATTGACATTGTCATTTATAATATTTAATTATACACTATTAATTATGCTATTTACAAATTCTCGTTTTCGACCCTTATTGAGCTCTTTAATAGCTCGCTTCATTTTAGTTATAATAGAGTCTGTTTTGGCCCGGCTCTTACACAACCTTTCTAAATACGGGTCGAATAAGGGCTCAAAATGAGAGTCCGGTCCATTGAAGATCCCTAGTTTTAACATATGTAATTTCCATTCCCATATGTTAAGTATAGGATAATAAACTCCTAAATGAAAAACACAATTATTATTTCATAAAGATTATTGTATGAGATAGTTTTATTTGAGACGCGCTTTATAAATAAATTAAATAGCCCAATCTATATAGACTATGAGAATATCACCTTTTTATTTTGAGACTAGTATAAAACCCGTGCATCGCACGGAGTTTTGTGAAATGAATTTTTTTATGTGAAATATAACTTTTAAATTATTGTGCAATTGCATATTGTCACTATGAAACTACAATAATTAAAATTAAATGCAATTATATATATAAATTGTTTATAACATAATTATTCAATAAATGATTAAGTAAGTGATAAAAAAAGTTAATTATTTAAAAAATCTCATTTAAAATAATAACTTATAGGTTTTGAAATACCTCTTTAAATACAATATTTTCGTTCCTATGACATAATTCACCATCCTTATCACATTATTAAAAATTGCTATCCTTTCCTGCTGGTTACTCTAGAAACTACAACGTAAAATTCTCCATGACTAAAAACAGACTTATATAGAAACAATCCAACAAAAAATAGCGACTGCTCTTAGCTCTAACTAATCGTCATCGCAAATAATCAATAACATTCTAAAAATATACAATATATTATTATTATTATTATTGCAGAATATTGTCCAATTTGACTGGAATATTATTATTGCAATTAGCCTGATTAGTTTGTCCAATTTGACAGGAATATTATTATCGTAATTATCTTGAATATATTGCATTAAATATTGTATTGCGCATGAAAGAAAAATATTGTGATCCCGTGTTGTTTTATTATAGGAAATTAATTAATTTTTGACTGTTTTTATTTGTGATGTACATTATTTATATACAATTATTGAATTTGCTTGTAAATGCAGTAAAAAAAGGTAAATAGTAATATTTCTTACTAATATATTTCAAAAGATTTATTTTTTCCCATATCTGTATTTTAATCTGCGATGTTATAACTATTCTCTTAAAGAAAAATAATTTCTGAAAGCTTTGTATCTGTGATGTAGAATATTTTCTTACTCCTATTGAATTTGCATGTAATAAATGCAGTTATATAGGAAAATAATATTATTTTCATACGAAAATATTTTCGGAAGGTTTTTTATTTTTTCCTTTCAGTATATTAATGTGTGATCTTATAACTATTGTATTAATTGTATTAATGTAAAATAATTTTTGGAATTTTTTAAAAATTATTGTATATTTAGAAATAAAAAGCTTTACTATTAAAGAACCAATAATCCTGCTGCATTTGGCAGATGGCTGTGAGGCCGCCATGTGTCATTTTGCAGCAAAATTATAGAATAGCATGATTTCAGTATATTAATGTGTGATCTTATAACTATTGTATTAATTGTATTAATGTAAAATAATTTTTGGAATTTTTTTAAAATTATTGTATTTTTAGAAATAAAAAGCTTTACTATTAAAGAACCAATATTCCTGCTGCATTTGGCAGATGGCTGTGAGGCCGCCATGTGTCATTTTGCAGCAAAATTATAAAATAGCATGATATGATTTGATGATTTGATATTTGTGCGTATATAAGTTGATAATATTTTTTCTTCATGCACAAAACTTGTCTATTTAATTTGCAATAACTTACCTTTTTAAGAAAAATTTGCAAATAATAACTTTAGATTTTAGATATTTTCCGAATTAGAGTTTTAATAAAAAAAAAATTTCGAATTATAGCTACTAAAATATCAATTTTTACAACGATCATGCTAAATCACAAAATTTCGACTAGTGGTCGAAATTTAGGTCAAATGTTGAAATTCTATGATAGTCTTAACGGTGTAGAAATTGATACTTTTGTGACTAAGTTTTTTTGAAAAAAAACGTTGTGGTTGTAATTTGAAATAGGCTTTAACTTTAAGACTGTATTTCGTAAATTAAATATTTTTTAAAATTTGAAGTTTGGTTTGTGGACTTGTAGGTGTATTTTGAAACATTTCCTGGGTCATATATTTGGGCTTGGTGTTCCATCTCTTTACAACTTTGGCGTAAGAAGGAACAAAAAGCTGTAACTTGCAAGGAATTAGGCGCAAAGGTACAATGAAATCCAAGCATGCATTTAAGTTAAACAACACAAAAACTTAATTAAGAGTCCTCTATATAATTATTATAATTAATTTCTAATAATGATTGTGTGAAATAATTGAAGATGTAATTAGAAGTTTGAACATAGCATGGTTGTAGAAGGACCAAAGGAGTTTGATTTTCAAGCTTAATATCAATTCACATGTACAAAAAGGTGCATTGAGTTAAAGCTTTGAAATTCACGTTGGCTAATGTTTTACAGGTAAAAAGGTGTTGGTGGAACAATTTGATAAACATCATGGCTATAGCGTGGATTTTTTAAAAGTTTTAGTTATCTTGGGAAAATCCCAAAATCTCAGGGTTACCAAATGGAATTATAGCCACCCTACCCTCTTCCATACCGCCACCACCCTTACTTCCTCCGTTTCATTATAAGAGTACTTGCTATATACAACTTTTTACACAATTTGATTTGTTATTTTGATAATTTATTTAATAAACTGTATAAACTTAAAAATTTTAAAAATTTAATATTATAAAAATATGCGATTGGATGATTCAAATAAAATTTGACTTGACTATGTTATTTCTTATACATTAGCATAAGTATATTGCTCATCATACTAGACTTTTAGAATACTTATAATTGTTGGAACACAAATTTTTGTATGACACTACAACAAAATTTGCTTTTAGTGGGATATATTCAGCGACATTTAATTTAAATGTCGTTATTTCAAATTGCTTATAGTATATATAGAGGATTTAGTGACATTTATTAGACCCTTTAGCAGCATATTAAAAAATGATACAAAAGCTTTTTGCGACATAGGATCTAGTGACATTTCTCACAAATGTCATAATAGACTATAGCAACAATTACATATGTCACTAAAGACCAAATAAGTGTCGCTAAATCACTTTATGGTGAAACATTATTTAAAAACCAATAATTATAACATTAAAAATATGAATTAGTGGCATTTTTTAATGCCGCTAAATCCAATGTCGCAAAAGGGTCAAATTTATTGTAGTGTGAGACAGTCTCACCGTAAGACGTGTCTCAGATTTGGGTTAAATTGCCCAATTTGAAAATATTTCAGATTTATTAAGTTGGAAATATTTGATTTTTTTTTTGGTAAGAAAAAGAACGGTTGAAGCTATATTCCAAAAAAAAAAGAACGGCTGAAGCTTATTCGCCGGTGGTGGCTGGAGTGAGGGCACAAACGTGGGATTTTTCTTATAAAATTAATTGATATTTATTTTTTGGGGTAAATGACTTGTTTAACAAGTTGCGGGTAACCATGGTGCATTCTTGAGCAAACATCTTCAAAGGTTCAAATAGTTTATATTAATTAAAATTAAGAATTATTGTAAAAAAATTAGAAAATTTTCTGGTTAATTTTCTTTTTAAAATTTAATATTTTAATAAGTAATTACTACTATATCTTTTTTGGTATATTTCAAGTATTTTGGAATAAATTTATTAAAATAGTATTTTATTATTTCAACCCTAATTTTTGAAAATTAAACACTGTTTCTAGAAAGCTTAAGAAGTTCCTATTGACTTGATTGAATCATAAAAGGTTAAAATTATGTAGTTAGTTTTATTTTATTACAAACATTTAAAAGTGGATTTTGAATGAATGAGAGACAGATGTAGGACGGGTATGCTGGAAATAATAAACAATATTTAGAGAATAATTAGTAGAATATAAACAATATTTAGAGAATATTTAATAGAATATCTTTGATTTTATTCTAGAATAATATTTTAAGTATTTAGGAAATTAAGATATTGGTAATATTTTGTTTCCTTATTTCATGACATATCTCTTGTATTTATAGGGGCATTTGCTCTCTTTGATAAATAAATAAGAATGAAAACCGAATGAATTGATTCTTAAACCCAAACCAAATTATTATATCTTGTTATTAATTTCATCAGGGTATATCCATGATGAGTTTACCAATTTGATAACAATGAGTGGGGATGGATTTAAATGTATACTTAGAAGGGTAATCGTGGGTATGATAGAACATACAATGGATGTAAGGGAGACAAAATGTAAAGAAGAAAACAGAAGACTATTATTTCATATCATTAAGTGGAACAGAACAAAAGAGGCTCTTTATATATATAGAGCCATTACATACAGGAGGAAAAGAGAGTTATATATACTAACTAACTGCACAAGATAAAACAACTAACTAAAGATAAAAGTTAACCAACTAGGGTGGTGAATGACACGATTCAACACCCCCCCTCAAACATGGCAGGGTGGATATCATGCCAAGTTTGGAACACAAATTCTGGAAATGTTGAGACGGCAGAATCTTGGTCAAAACATCAGCCAATTGATTGGTTGTAGGAAGGTAAGTAAGCTGAATAAGGCCTTCCATGACCTTCTCCCTTGTGAAATGACAGTCCACTTCTATGTGTTTGGTGCGATCATGAAGAACGGGATTACGGGCGATGTGTAACGCGGACTGATTGTCGCAATGCAATGTTACAGGCTGAAGGTCGTGTATCCCAATATCTTCAAGGAGCCTAATGAGCCATGTAGTTTCAGATGCAGCGGCAGCCATGGCCCGATATTCCGCCTCAGAAGAGGAGCGAGAGACCGTACTTTGTTTCTTAGACTTCCAACTAACAGGAGAGTTGCCCAAGAGAAGAAGGTAGCCAGTGACAGAGCGTCGTGTATCAAGACAAGCAGCCCAGTCGGAGTCAGAGAAAGCTTGGAGGGTGAGACGGTCAGTAGCTTTAAGGAGGATCCCTTCGTCAATAGTGGAGTAGACATAGTTAAGGGTATGAAGTAAGGCTTGATAGTGGTGCTGGGAAGGTTGTTGCATGAATTGACTTAAAGATTGGACGGAATAAGAAAGGTCAGGACGTGTGTGGGTAAGGAAATTGAGTTTCCCAACAAGAGACCGGTAGAGAGTGGGATTAGAAAAAGGGGTAGAAGGATCAGTGCATAACTTGATATTCAAGGGTAAGGGAGTAACCACAGTCTTGAAATCTAAAACCCCAGAATCACGAAGGTGTTCTTAAGCAAATTTGTGTTGAGTGAGAGCAATACCAGTGGGCAAGTGGCTGACTTCAATCCCAAGAAAGTAACTGAGGGTGCCAAGATCTTTGATGCTAAAAGTGAGATGCAAATGACTTTTAAGAGATGTGATAGTTGAAATGTCGTCCCCTGTGACCAGAATGTCGTCCACATAGATTGCAACAATAGTGGTGAGAGCATTGGAAACCTTAGTAAACAGAGAATAATCGTTCTTGGACTGTTGGAACCCCAAATGGACAAGTTCTTGTTGTAAACGAGCAAACCACTGTCTAGACGCTTGCTTCAAACCATAAAGCGACTTTTTGAGCTTACAAACCATGGAAGGAGGAAAAGAGAGACCCTCTGGAGGTTGCATGTAGACCTCTTCATGTAAGTTGCCATGAAGAAACGCATTGTTGACGTCGAGTTGATAAATTGGCCATTTTTTGGATGTTGCAACAGCTATTACACAACGAACAGTAGCCATTTTTACTACTGGGGAGAAGGTCTCAAGATAGTCAACCCCATACTGTTGAGTATAACCCTTAGCCACAAGCCTTGCTTTAAAACGTTCGAAAGAACCGTCAGATTGTAACTTCACTTTATATATCCACCGACAACCAATAGTTTTCTTCCCTGGAGGTAAGGGAACAATGTCCCAAGTATCATTGTCAGCCAAAGCCTTGAGTTCTTTCGACATGGCATCTACCCAAGAAGGATCTTTGGAGGCTTGTTTGTAAGTTCTTGGCTCAACCCACTGCAAGGATTGATTGAGATGTTGCTGAGTTTTTGTGGGAAAGGTAGATGCATTAACAAGATTGCACCAATGACTTGTTTGACATAGAAAATCGTTTAAGTAGGCAGGTGGTGTGTGATTTCTTGTGGAGCGACGAAGAATAGGAGGATCAAGGTTTTGGGATAGGTCAACAACAGGATGAGAAGGAGTATGGGTGGAGGGTATGGATGTGTCAGGCAGTGGAGTAGAAGAGGGCATAATAGTAGGTGAATCATCATTAAAAAAATAGGGAGGTGGCGTGTGAGTGGTGTGATTAGGTAGATAAAAGGTAGAGAAGGGAGAGGAGAAATTATGTTTAAGATGGTAAGGGAAATGGTGTTCATGAAATGTCATGTTTCTGGACACAACTATTTTGTAACCTACGGGATACCCAAGAAAAACAGCAGCATCGGCGCGTGAAGCAAATTTGTTTCTCCCCTGTTTGTTAGTAGAAACAAAACACAAACATCCAAAAACCTTCATGTGAGTATGAATAGGTGTCGTACCATACAAATTTTAAACATGAAAGAGGTAATCGATTAATTATATACGCAGCGGTCAATATGCAATCGCCCCGAAATTGAGACGGTAAATTGGATTGAAATTTTAAGGCACGAGCAACTTCGAGTAAGTATCGGTGTTTTCGTTCCACAACACCATTTTGTTGTGGTGTGTAAATGCAAGATCGTTGGTGTGCAATACCATGTTTTTGATATAGGCGTAGAGAGTCACCCTCACACAGTTCTTTGGCATTATCAGTACGAATGACAAGAACACGGGTGTTAAACTGATTTTTGACAAAAGAAAGAAAATGTTGTATAATAGTTGGACACTGACTTTTATTTTTAAGCAAATGGACCCAAGTGGCCCTAGTGTAGTCATCAACAATCGTTAGAAAATAAGTACAACCATTATAGGTTGCTTTAGAATAAGCACCCCAAACATCTATATGTAAAGTATGAAAAGGTCTAGTGGTCTTTATAAAACTTGTTGGAAAAGGTTTTCTTAATTGCCTTGCTGCTGGACATATAGTACACAAAAAAGAGTTCTTAACAGTAGTAACATCAATATCTGGATACAAAGTCTTTAATTGCTTCAAAGATAAATGCCCAAGCCTAAGGTGTAAGAGTTTAGCATGTGATAGACTTGGTACAATGCTAGTCTCAGTGGCGAGCATGCAAGAAGTATCAACTTTCTTGGTAGCCTTATTCTTCGGTATGTCTGCATAATACAAGCCATGTGATAAACTACCAAGAACTATAGTCTCCTTCAGTGAGGGTCCCTGGATAACACACTTGTTAGTAGAGAACTGTAAAGAAACATGTAAATCTAAGCAAAGTTTAGGAACAGAGATAAGACTAAAATGAAAATCTGGAACATATAAAACATTGTGCAAAAGAATATCTGGAGTTAATTGGATGTCACCTATGCTAGTTACTTTAACCTTTCGGCCATCAGGTACAGTTATGTGGTGTTTAACATCATCAATTTTACGCAAATTATCAAACAGACTGAGAGTGTTACACATGTGGTCCGTAGCCCCACTATCGATAATCCACTTAGAAGAAGTAATTTTAGATAAAAAACAAAAAGTACCTGCTAGATGAGAGGCACTAGCTGGTGTAGTAGTGGGTTCGTCTGGCATGTCAGGATCATGCTTGGGATTTCGTTGTTTTTCAAGAAATGATAAAAGACTTTGAAATTGGTCTCTACTCATACCTGTGCTATCAAGATCAAAGTGCATTGTATTGTCCATTAGTTCATGGCTATGCACATTGGAAGCTGATCTTTTCCCATACTTATGCCCTTGCGGATAACCATGCAACTTATAGCACTTATCTTTGATGTGTCCAGGACATTTACAATACTCACAAAAAAGAGAATTGTACCTTTTAATATTACTACTTTGGCCAGATGCATGATGTTTTTGAGAATCACTATTAAACCCATTCTTGGGATATCTTCTTCTATCAGAGGCAAAAGCTAAAGCTTCAGTGGAAGCATTGTTGTCGTGAGTGTGGCTCAACTCTTTGTGGGTTTGTTCTTGAAGAAGCATGCGTTAAGCAATGTTGGAGTTGGGTAATTCAGGCATCATAAGTATGTTGGTTCGAACTTGGGCATACTGCTCATTGACTTTCATCAAGAAATGTAAGAGCCTATGATCTTCCTTTTCTCTATTAACCCTCTCTGGAAACTGACAATTACATTTCTCACATGTACATATCAGTGGGGGACGCACATTATCTATTTCGTCCCATAAGGCTTTCATCTTGGTGTAAAATTGTGCGATGTTCATCCCCGGTTCTTGTGTGATCTTGAACAGTTCTTCTTGAATGGAATAAAGTTGTGTGGAACTTGTTTTACCAAATCTTTCTTCAAGATTGCTCCATATCTCAGAGGTTGTTTTATAGTACATAATGCTTCTTGCGGTCATCCGGTCGAGAGAGGCAATGAGCCAGCCGATAACCATATTGTTACATCGGTCCTACGCCTTTTGTGTAGCATCGTCTGTTGCAGGTCTTGGTAAAGAGCCATCAACGAAGGCAATTTTGTTCTTGGCAATCAAAGAAATCACCATGGATCGCTTCCAATCTCCAAACCCTGTTCCATCAAAGGGCACAGAAACTAACTTTGTATTTGCAAGATCTGCCGGATGTAAATAGTACACAGATGAAAGATCTTGCGTGTAATCGGAAGAGGATGATGTATGTGTCATTGTGTCAAGGAGAAGAGAAAAAAAATCAAGAAAGAAAGCAAAAGAAGGATGGGAGAAAAAAAATCAGTAAATTGGAACCTGCTCCGATACTATGATAGAACATACAATGGATGCAAGGGAGACAAAATGTAAAGAAGAAAACAGAAGACTATTATTTCATATCATTAAGTGGAAAAGAACAAAAGAGGCTCTTTATATATATAGATTCATTACATACAGGAGGAAAAGAAAGTTATATATACTAACTAACTGCACAAGATAAAACAACTAACTAAAGGTAAAAGTTAACCAACTAGGGTGGTGGATGACACGGTTCAACGGGGTATAATTGTATAAATATTTTACTCTCAATGATTGTCGGGTAGATGATTGATATGAAAATTTATTCATTATGATTTATGAGTTACCCATCTTGTACATCAAATATATGTACACCGAAAGGAGGAATATGCTTCAAAAGTATGCAATATACACTACTATTTCATTCATTACAATTTACAAGTGAATATTTAAGTTATAATTAAGTGCTCGCTTGGATTTTGTGTAAATTTAATAGAGTAAAAAAAGTCATATTTACAAAATAAATTTACTTATAGATGCATATGAACTAATTTAAATAATTGTAAAAAAGGTAAAATAAAAGGAGTACATTTATTTTTTAATTTTTTACTTTTATTTACTCATAAAAGTTGGAAAACTAGGAAAAATAAATAAATAAAAGTAAATTGAATATTTGAGTCCTAAGGGCTAGGATGGATGGAATATCTATTTATTAAAATACAATCTACAAATATGAAGTGGACTTTATTTGTTGTAGTATGATACTTAGCACTTAGCAGCATTTTGCAGAGGGCTGTATAAAATTTTTCATTAATGTCATTTATTACAAGTATATTGATGGTATATTTGGTAGGTGGTAATTAATGAACGAAATAATGAGAATGAAAATCTAGTATAATTTTGGTTGAAAAATCTCTTGGCTACCTTGATGTCTGATGGACATGCTTCCATCTCATTTTCTTCATAAATTTCATTCCAATGCATTACTATCGGGAGATGTGGTATTAGGTGGTAATGGAAATTTCTAAACAAAAAAACTTTTTTGTGATCAAGGTTTCATTACCATGGGAATATTGATATGAAACTTT
>JPXE02000022.1:0-71144 GCA_000753965.2 Amaranthus hypochondriacus | reverse complement strand
AAAAGTAAATAGTACTAATATTTTAAACGTGTAATTAGTAATTACCTCTCAAAGGGATACATCCACCTATATTGTACGGGCCAGCAATCCTCGCCTCGTAAGCTAGATGAACAGGCAGATGTTCCATGACGTCAAAGAAATGTTGGAGGAAATATAGTCTCTAACTTACAAAGCACAACTGCAATTCCTCGTCCAAACCTCCACATATCTGCGACAGAAAATCTCGGAGAAAGTAAGACTTCTAAATACAGACTAATTTCAGTAAGAGCTTCCCATACTTTTTCTGGAAGCAACTCCCGAAACGCAACAGGAATCAGTCGTTGCATGAACACATGACAATCATGACTCTTCATCCCAATACCTGTGTTTAGCCATGTCGATGTTCCTGCTAAATTAGAGACATACCCATCAGGAAATCTCAGAGTTTAAGCCACTCCAGAATGACAGCCATTTGCTCTCTGTTTATGTGTATGATGCCTTGGGATGGTAGAACCAACTGGATGCAATTCCGATCGGATCCCGAGCTCGGCTAAATCTTGACGTGCCTTGAGATGATCCTTTGTTTTTCCAGGCACACACATTATTGTGTTGAAAATGTTATCAAAGAAGTTCTTCTCAATGTGCATCACGTCAAGGTTGTGACGGATCATATTTGTGCCAGTACAGTACGGCAATCCCAAAAGATACTTCTCTTCTTCCATCCAACACAATGTCTACTTACATCCGCGTTGTACTCGCTGCATCGTCTTCAAACACCCTTAAAAACCCAAAACGATCCAACTCCTCCAAAAGCTCATTTCCGTACGTATTTCGGGCCTTACAGCCTTCTCAACAACTCCACGGCTAAAAAGCACCCGTTTCTACGAAATCGTGTGCACTATCTAAAAATCTCCTATGTGAGTCAAACCAACTGACTTTTCTACTGTGTCTTAAATAAAAGGCTTTGGAGTCATCCATGCAGTACGGACAAGCGTGCAAGCCAGATGTACTCCACCCCGACATCATCGAATAAGCTGGGAAGTCGTTGATTGTCCACATCAAAGCTGCACGAAGTATAAAGTTCTGCCTCTTGGATACGTCGTACGTCTGGATCCCATCTTCCCACAACAGCTGTAACTCATGTATCAATGGCTGGAGGTACAATCAATCTTATGTTTTGGATTGTTAGGCCCAGGGACGATCACCGTTAAGAACATGTACTGCTTTTTCATACACATGAAGGGCGGAAGATTGTATGGAGTTAGTATTACGGGCCAGCATGAATATTGTTGACCCGAGCTGCCAAATGGGTTGAAACCATCTGTACACAACCCCATTCTCACATTTCTTGTCTCCCGTGCAAAATCCGGATGTGTCGCGTTGAAATTCAACCAGGCCTCACTGTCGAGGGGTGACACATCTCTCCATCTTCTGTACGATGCTCCGCATGCCACCTCATGTGGCTGGCAGTGGTCGCAGACGCATACAACCGTTGTAGCCTAGGACCAATGGGAAAGTAGTGGAACTGCTTTCTTGGGTTATTATCTGATTTCCATCTAGAAACACCACACTCACCACATTGGGTCATACTCGCTGTGGGGCCCCAATAAATCATACACCCATTAACACAACAGTCAATCTTCTCTACCGGCAATCCAAGAGCCGAAATTTGCTTCTTCGTGTCGTAAAAACTCTTTGTCATCCGATTATCTTTCGGCAACAACTCAATAATGAATTGACATAATTCATCATAAAGTCTCTCTGGAATACGAAAGTCTGTCTTCAGGCTAGACATCCTTCCTATGACCGACATCTGAGTATGCGTTTCACAGCCAGGGTACAGTGGTAAGTTGGCTGCCCTTAGCATTTCAAAGAACTGTCTGGATATAGGGTTCGGATCTTCATCGTTATGTACGGGCGAGTATGGTACATTAGCGACGACATCATCACGATGCGGTAGAAAATGATGATGTGTATCCGGAAAAACACTCGCTGCTGCATCGTACACCATTTGTGCATACGGATTCTGAACCGTGTTCTGCTGTAACTCGGTACAAATTGGTGCACCGTCAGAACATTTGTGCAGGTACCAATCGTAGTAGTTTTCAACAAACCCCTTCTTTAACAGATGATCTCTTACGACATCTACACCCCATACTCTACGATTACTGCACTTTTTACACGGACATCTAATTTCAATTGGATTTTTTTTCTTTGCAAATTGTATAAATTCTTCGACCCCTTCTAAATATCTGATATTAAAAACTCCTTTAGAACTTCGTTGGTACATCCAACTTCTTTCAGCTCGTAAGTCCATTGCTCGTAAGTGAAAAAAATATATTGTTGCAGAATGTAAAGAGAAAGTAAGGAAGTAAAATGTAAGATAGATTTACGTAAGATAGATTTACGTAAAATAAATTTACGTAAACAGCTATTTATAGAACAGGTGCAGAATTTTCGACTGACTGGCGACTGTCACCGTAGTCGGTATAGTGTCGGTCATGAAAAGATGTGCGCACTTAAAAGTTTTTGAATTTTGACATCACCGACTGACTGGCGACTGCACTCATAGTCGCAAGTTAGTCGCTATGCACACGGATACTGAGGTAATAAGTGCTTTTGACCAACAATACCTGCCATTTGACCATAATCACCGACTACCCAGCGACTAAATGTGTAGTCGGCGTGTAGTCGGTGTACTTTAAAAAAAAAATTAAAATGAGCTTTTTTTCCGGCCATTTTGTTTAAAAAATTATTAGTACTAAGTTGAAATTGTGTTTTTCCTTACTAAGTTCGTCGTATGTACTATAAAAATTAATAACGTTAAAAGTATGTTTCTCAAAAAAATAGAAAATAAGCATCGTATCTTTACTTATGATGATTCTACTAAGAAATTTTTTTCATTGCAATGGCGTTAGCTGCTCGATAGTGGACTTTACAACCTATACTCCTCTAATTCACCATTAAATGGCTCCTATATGTTTTTTGACATTGTTCATATCTTAAAACAAATGGGAGCCATCCGTTGATGAACTAGAGGTAGTAGAATAGGCCGTAAGTACCACTATCGGGCAAACCAACGCCTTGCAAATCAAAAATTATTCTTTTCAGTAGAAAATATAAGTAAAATAATACGTTGCTCATTTTCTACAATTTTGAGAAACATATTTTAAGCGTTTCTAACACATTTTTATAGTAAACATACAGGACAATAAGTAAGAACAACATATATTTCGATTGAGTACTGATAATTATTACAACAAAACGGCACGAAAAAAAAGCTCATTATAATTTTTTTCGTGAAAAAATAGCTATGTTAATCAACATAACCTATTACTTCTTGACACGTACACCGATTGATACACCAAGTTTTTTGGGCATTTCTAGAAGCTAAAAAGCAGTAACTGACGGTTCTAACTTGACTTGTTCACAAAGTGCAGGTTTGAGTTTCTTGGTTTCTAGTGTTTGCTTCAGGCTATCATCACTACAACTATTGAGATTGTAACAATTATTTGAACCCCTACGGCATCGCCTTTTATTTTTGACGTCATGGACATGATTAGGATTCTCATGTCCATGACGTCAAAAATAAAAGGCGATGCCGTAGGGGTTCAAACAATTGTTACAATCTCGATAGTTCTAGTGATAATAGCCTGAAGCAAACACTTGAAACCAAGAAAACTTTAAAGAGCTTTTTTTCTGGCCATTTTGAGTTATAATGTGGTTGATACCTTTAATATCAAATATTGCCATTTTTTGAAACGATGGACCGAACCGTTAGATTTATGTTTCGCAACTTGTCCCGTTTTTCGGGTACCCACACTTAAGTGATGAAACTCGAGTGTGGGTACAGGCGAAGAACGGGCAAGTGAAAAACATGTCAAAGCCTTACCCTCTCCAAAATCAATATTAAATTTTGCCATATTTTTATTATGATTGAACCATTTTATTAATGTTTTTCAACTTATCAGACTCCACCTCCACCCCTACTTAATCTAAATCTAACTCAAGTAGGAGTAAGAGGAGGAGTATGACAAAGAAAAAACATATAGTGATATAGATTATAGAGAGAAGAGGGAAAGGGGCAATTGGAAAATGACGTGAAGGGGGTATTTATAGACAAAATCAGGAACCCTCCGACTACTTAACGACCAAAGATTGGTCGGAAATCAGTCGGGGAAAATTTTTTTATGGACATTGTTTTGATTTTTTTTTTTTTATCTTTTTATAAATTTCCGACCAACTACCGACCAACGGTCTGGTCGTTAATCTAGCGACTATGGGTTTGGTCGCAAATTAGTCTGTGGTTTGCTACCATATCACATTGGTCGGTATTTAGTCGGTAGTACCGACCACATGCTTTTGGTCGGTATTGTAGTCGGAAATTGCGACTAAAATGCCGCAGTCGGTATTTCTGAGTCGCAATTTTGCAAAATTTTTGTAGTGGTCTTCATCCTGTACTTTTTTTACTCAAAATCAAAGTTAAATTGAAAAAGAAATTGAAGAACAGAAAAAAGAATTTTCGATTTTGACTAGTCAACCGTTATATTTGACGGTCAACTGAAGGAAAACGTCACTTGGTACTATTTGGAAAAGAAAAAATTTTATTAGGTATTTTTTGGCAAAATATTTTTTATTAGGTACTTTTTGTAAAAAAAAAATTTATTATGTACTTTTTGACAATTTTTTGCCTTTCCAATATAATATATATATCCAATAAAAAACTTAGTTACTTACTTTTTTTTCTTTTCTTCTTCTTTCATTCTTTCAAAAATATCTTCCAAGAGTATATATGTAAGGAATTAGATATTATTTTTTCTGTTTTTGATCATCCAAGATATCTAGCATTTGTCCAGTAGACACAAGGTCCAACTAAAAATGACTGTGTTAACATTATTGGGAAGAAAAAATCCCAACTTGAACAATACAATTTTTTTTTTTTTAATTTTAATTTAAGGTGTTTTCATTTCTTTTTTTAGATATTACAGTCTCTTGGCATAATAAAACTAGAAAAATGATTTTTCGATTTAAGAAATAGGAAAATAGGGTCGGATGTATTTATGAGGATTTATGCTTTTATTCATCACTCATTTACAGGATGAAAATTCTACAGTGGCTAAACTATTTACAACATATCATTATGATCATCATACTTAGTATATCCCGCTCATAGGAACTATGGTTAGGGTCTAGGAAGGAGAGAGACGACAACTCATAACCATAAAGGATCGAGAATGCGTTCAAAGAGTCCTTCGGTTCAAGAAAAAACTTTAAAGAGAGTGTAACTATCCGAAAACCTGCAACTTACAACACATGTTGACCATTAACAATAATGTAAAAAAAGATAATAAATAAATAAATAAATAAATATGAAAAAAATAGAATAGATAACCGACTTATAAGCTTAAAGTTGGTTGAATATACAATTGGTTATAGTTAGAGTTATTTATCAAGTTTAAAAAGTAATGTATACTCTTCTCTTTTTTTCGATGTGGGACAAATTCAATGGATGACATCAATGTTTAATTTTACGACATTGGTGTTGTAGAATGATTACATATAATGCATTTGTTTAAAATTAACCCAATTAATTGAAATCAATTAAATACGACCATATACAATCAGAAATAACTCGTATCTAAAAATCAAAATAAAATGTCAAGATTTAGATAAGAGCATATGTTCGAAAATTGAAACCAATCCGAACCAAGTTTTTTACTCGAAATTTGCCTAAATACCGAAATAGACACCTTTAACCATAGACCCCTCCTCACGCGATATAATGATGGGTGATAAGCTTGAATATTATTTCTCCCTCGCCATACATATAACATAATTCATTGATTTGGAAGAGAAGTTTAAAGAAAAGGACATGGATTCACACCCCCTAGGATACAAGAATGAATAGAGACTACAATATTACCATATAATGTTCCCATATTATAAGGTCATTGTCTTGGAGACAATATGCATGAACTGTTCCAAATTCATGTTTTCCTGTTACTTATAATGTAGTGTTCACTTTGAAACAATTTGGTACACCATATCACTATCACCCTTCTCATTTCTACCCCATCATCTTTTCATTATTAATGAATTGAAGCAACTTAACTAGGGTACGTGTTCAAAATAGCTTAAATATTTATCCGACTTTATAACCAAACTCAATTTTAACCTAATCACTTTAACATGGATCATGTAAAAATTTATGTCGATATAATATCTGATTTTTTAAACTGACTTAAAACACGTAACTCAAAATCCACCGGATAATAAAGACTACAAAACAACGATAAAGAGGAAAAGAAAATGTTGGAGTTTGGTGTGACTTTGAGTGCACCAAATGGAGTGTTGATGATGCTTTGATGGTGTATGATCATGGTTGATGGCATGGAGATGTGTATGTAAGTGTGTGAGATTGTGAGGAATGGTTTTGAGTGGGTTTAAGTGGGCCCAAAGCTTAGAGGCCCAAATGAAGCAGCATTCCAGCCCATAAAGTGAGGCGCTCGACCATACATAGGGCTGCTCGAGTCGAGCCCATATGCTCGACCTATCCAGAAACCTTCTGGAATCTTTGCTCGACCCAAAACAAGGCCGCTCGACCCAGGCCCAATTGGCTCGACCTGGTCGAGCGAAGCCCAGCACTCCACTGTTCTGTTTTGCGATAAATTGCTACGGTAATTTATTAGG
Source organism: Amaranthus hypochondriacus (assembly GCA_000753965.2). Lineage (NCBI taxonomy): Eukaryota > Viridiplantae > Streptophyta > Magnoliopsida > Caryophyllales > Amaranthaceae > Amaranthus > Amaranthus hypochondriacus. Next base: position 64,475 of record JPXE02000022.1, on the reverse strand, counting down.
GTAGGGGCCCTCTCCCATGCACCCATACATACTCCCCTATATATATAGTGAATGTAGTGCATGAGAAGCTAAGTCTTCTAACCCTAAGCCAAACACAAACCCTTTCTTTCTCTCTTCTTCTCTAGTGTAATACTCCATTGTAAGAGTTCTTTGAACTCCATTGTTTCTTCACATAATACAAGCAAGCTAACCACCACAAGGAGGACGTAGCCCACATTGGGTGAACCTCGTAAATCTTTGTGTCTTTGTTTATTGCTTTCTCTTATTGTTCTCATTGCTTATTTGAAGTGTTTGTTTGTTAGTTTGCATAGAACACCCTTACCAAAGGTCTTGGGTGTTTATTAGGGATAAAGTTTGAGACTTTATACCTTAGGGCACATCTTATTTCAATTGGTATCAGAGCAAGAGGCTTTTGTTGGTGTTTAGGAGTGTTCAAGAGTGCAATACTTGGGTAAACATGTCTTCAATGAAGCTAGACATTGAGAAGTTTGATAGGAGTGTAAATTTTGGCTTATGGCAAGTCAAAATGAAGGCTATATTGATACAAAATGGGGTGCATAAAGCTCTTGAAGGTGAAGACAAGAAACCTATTGGAGTAAGTGAAGCAAAGTGGGAAGATATGGATGCTAGGGCTCTATCGGCTATCCAACTATGTCTCTCAAATGAAGTTTTGAGAGAAGTTGTGAAGGAGACCACCTCAAAGGGATATGGGAGAAGTTGGAGTCTCTTTATATGGCAAAGAGTGTGACCAACCGGCTACTCTTGAAGAGTAGACTCTACGATCTCCGTTTGGAGGAAGGTAAACCTCTTAAACCTCATCTAGATGAATTTTATTCCATTGTGATGGATTTGCAAAATATAGATGTGAAACTTGATGATGAGGACTTGGCTATTTACTTGTTGTGTTCATTACCACCTTCTTACAAGCATTTTAGGGAGACCTTGCTCTATGGTAGAGATAATTTGAGTAGTGATGATGTGAAAAATGCTTTGACTCAAAGGGACTTGATTGATACCCAATTGTCTAGCAAGTCATCTAGCACCTCAAATGATGGATTGTTTGTGAGGGGTAGAACTAGTGATAAGGGTTCTACTTATGGTAGTGGTAGCAAGAGTAAAAGTAGGTCAAAGTCTAGGAGTTCTAATAAGAACAAGACTTGCAACTATTGCAAGCTCAAGGGACACATCAAGAAAGATTGTTGGAAGTGGAAAAAGAAGAATTCCAATGATGATGAGAGGTCTAGGGATGGTTCTAGTAATGCCGAGGCTAGCTACGCTAATGATAGCGATGATGGAGGTGTTTTAGTGGCTACCCATGATTATAAGGGTGAGAATGAATGGATCCTAGACTCCGGGTGTTCCTTCCATATGACACCCAACAAGGACTTGTTCACTACCTATGAGAGGGTAGACGGGGGCAATGTCACTATGGGCAACAATGCTACGTGCAAGGTTGTAGGTGTTGGTAGTGTTCAAATGAAAATGTTTGATGGTATGGTGAGGACATTGTCGGATGTTAGGCACGTTCCGGGGTTGAAAAAGAATTTGATTTCATTGGGCATTTTAGACAAGAATGGTTGTAGAATTACTTGTCAAGGTGGAGTTATGAGAGTTGTTAGGGGTTCACTAGTAGTGATGAAGGGGAAGATGAATGGGAGTTTGTATGCTCTAGAAGGTTCTTCTATCTCCGGCTCCGTCAACGTCTCCACAAGTGTCATGACCGATGAAGAGACCAAACTATGGCACTTGAGATTGGGTCATATGGGTGAAAGGGGAATGCATGAGTTGAGCAAGCAAGGCTTGTTTGGTGGTAAGAAGCTTGGGAACTTGGGCTTTTGTGAGCATTGTGTTTATGGGAAACACAAGAGAGTGAGCTTCAAACCGGCTATCCACAACACCAAGGGAATACTTGATTATATCCATTCGGATCTTTGGGGGCCTTCTAGGAAGACCTCACTTGGTGGGTGCAACTATTTGCTTACTTTCATCGATGATTTCTCTAGGAAGGTTTGGTGCTACTTCATTAAGCACAAGGATGATGTGTTTGATGTCTTCGTGGATTGGAAAACTATGATTGAAAAGAAAACCGGGAGAAGCATCAAGACATTAAGAACGGATAATGGCCTTGAGTTCGTTGATAAAAAGTTTCTTCAATATTGCACCAAAGAGGGAATTGTGAGGCATAGAACATGTGTTGGAAGACCTCAACAAAATGGTGTAGCCGAGAGAATGAACAAGACATTATTAGAAAGGGCTAGAAGTATGATAAATCAAGCCAAATTGAGCAAGAGGTTTTGGGCCGAGGCCGTGTCTACGGCATGCTACTTGGTGAATCGTTCTCCACACACCGCCTTGAACTTCAAGTCCCCACAAGAGGTATGGTATAATTCACCGGTTGATTATTCTAATCTTAGAGTCTTTGGTTGTCCGGCGTATATCCATGTGAGTGAGGGAAAGCTTGAACCTAGAGCTAGGAAATGTATTTTCATGGGCTATGGTTTGGGTGTAAAGGGTTATCGGGTGTGGTGTGAGAAGTCTAGAAAAATCATTACTTCTAGGGATGTTGTGTTTGATGAAAATGCATTGGTTACTCCAATTGTGGAGAACACTCTTTCTAACAATGATGTAGGTACATCCGGTGATACACAAGAGGAGGTGGAGCCTCCCAATATTGAAGAAACCGATGAAGATGCTCCACATGAAAAGGAAACTTTGGCAACTCAACGTGAAAAGAGGAGGATCATTCCTAAAAAGAGATACATAGAGGAGTGTGACTATGTGGCTTACGCTCTCACAATTGCTAGTGAGGTGGAGAGTGTTCATGATCCTAGTACCTACAAGGAGGCTATGGCCTCAAGTGATTCCAAGAAGTGGCAAGTTGCTATGAAGCAAGAAATGGAGTCTCTTGCAAAGAACAAGACTTGGGTCATCGTTGAAGCACCTAGAACCAAGAAGGTTGTGGGGTGTAAATGGGTATTCAAGAAAAAGGAAGGATCGACAAGCACTAGTGCTCCGGTGTATAAAGCAAGGGTTGTTGCAAAGGGGTTCACTCAAGTTGAGGGAATTGATTTTCATGAGGTTTTCTCTCCGGTTGTGAAGCATTCGTCTATTAGGACATTGTTGGCTATTGTTGCTATGAAGGATCTTGAGTTACATCAATTGGATGTAAAGACCGCTTTCTTGCATGGAGAGTTGGAGGAAGAGATCTACATGAGACAACCGGAAGGTTTTGAAGTCAAGGGTAAAGTGAGTCATGTGTGCCGTTTGAAGAAATCGTTGTATGGGCTAAAACAATCGCCTAGACAATGGTACAAGAAATTTGATTCATTTATGCTCTCTCATGACTTCACAAGAAGCTCTTATGATAGTTGTGTCTATCTTAAGAAGCTTGATGGTGGAACCATCATTTATTTGATTCTCTATGTTGATGACATGCTAGTGGCATGTAGTAGTTTGTTTGAGGTGGAGAACTTGAAGGTGTTGCTTTCAAGTGAGTTTGACATGAAAGATCTTGGTGAAGCCAAGAAGATACTTGGGATGGAGATTTTGAGGGATAGGGCAAAAGGCATCTTATACCTTAGCCAAAGAAGGTATATTGAGAAAGTATTAAGGAGATTCTCCATGGGTGATGCAAAAAGTGTTTCTACACCTCTAGCTTCTCATTTCAAGCTATCCAAGAAGTTATCTCCTCAAACAAAACAAGAAGAAAGAGAAATGGATGACATCCCATACACTTGCGCGGTTGGTAGTGTGATGTACGCCATGGTGTGCTCTAGACCCGACATTGCTCATGCGGTTAGCATGGTGAGTCGTTATATGTCAAATCCGGGTAAGGGCCATTGGGAAGCGCTAAAGTGGTTGTTGAGGTACTTGAAGGGTACTTCAAATGTTTGTCTCAAGTTTGGAAGAAATTCAAGCGGCTTGATTGGGTATTGTGATTCCGACTATGCGGGTGATTTAGATGCAAGGAAGTCTACTTCGGGGAATGTGTTTACTTTGGGTGGAACGGGGTGAGTTGGCAATCGTCACTCCAAGATGTAGTTGCCATGTCCACCACCGAAGCCGAGTATATATCTATCGCCGAGTCGTTCAAGGAGGCTAAGTGGTTGAAAGGATTAGTTGGTGAGTTGTGTCCGGAGATGAGTTTGGTGTGTGTTCATTGTGATAGTGAGAGTGCTATCCATTTGGCAAGGAATCAAAATACCTTCCATAGGAGAACCAAGCACATCGACGTCAAGTATAATTTCATCCGAGATGAAGTTGAGCATGATAGAGTGCGGTTAGCACCAATTAGCACTCATGATAATCCGGCCGACATGATGACGAAGCCGTTACCCACAACCAAGTTCAATTTATGTGTGGACTTGGTTGGTTTAGAAGCTTGCTTGTGGTAAGGCCCTTAAGGGGCATTTATGTGGTGTGTTAGTTTGTTTGGTTGTTTGTGGTTTGTGATATATGGAGTGTTTTGGAGGAAGTTGTGGACTTGGTGTACTCAAGTCAAGGTGGAGATTGTTGGAGTTTGGTGTGACTTTGAGTGCACCAAATGGAGTGTTGATGATGCTTTGATGGTGTATGATCATGGTTGATGGCATGGAGATGTGTATGTAAGTGTGTGAGATTGTGAGGAATGGTTTTGAGTGGGTTTAAGTGGGCCCAAAGCTTAGAGGCCCAAATGAAGCAGCATTCCAGCCCATAAAGTGAGGCGCTCGACCATACATAGGGCTGCTCGAGTCGAGCCCATATGCTCGACCTATCCAGAAACCTTCTGGAATCTTTGCTCGACCCAAAACAAGGCCGCTCGACCCAGGCCCAATTGGCTCGACCTGGTCGAGCGAAGCCCAGCACTCCACTGTTCTGTTTTGCGATAAATTGCTACGGTAATTTATTAGGGTAGGGGCCCTCTCCCATGCACCCATACATACTCCCCTATATATATAGTGAATGTAGTGCATGAGAAGCTAAGTCTTCTAACCCTAAGCCAAACACAAACCCTTTCTTTCTCTCTTCTTCTCTAGTGTAATACTCCATTGTAAGAGTTCTTTGAACTCCATTGTTTCTTCACATAATACAAGCAAGCTAACCACCACAAGGAGGACGTAGCCCACATTGGGTGAACCTCGTAAATCTTTGTGTCTTTGTTTATTGCTTTCTCTTATTGTTCTCATTGCTTATTTGAAGTGTTTGTTTGTTAGTTTGCATAGAACACCCTTACCAAAGGTCTTGGGTGTTTATTAGGGATAAAGTTTGAGACTTTATACCTTAGGGCACATCTTATTTCAGAAAACATTATATTTTGATCTATTAGAGTACAATGTTATTATAATGTATAAATTCCCTTAATCTTTTAGCTATATGTCTTCTTCTGTCACAGCATTATTATATTGAAGTACAGCTTTTGATTTAAGGAAAAAAAGTAATTCCATTTATTGATATGGGAAAGGGTGTTTAATAATTGACTAGATCAATTAAAATTAATTATAATTAGTATAGAAATTCATGCAATGTATTGACTTATGGGTATAAAATATATAAAAATATAACTTTAAATAATAAAGTATATATTATTTAAATTAAATTTATCGAACTTTTTGAAAGCAAAAATTAAATAATTATTTTTATTTGAATTATTTATCAAAAATATCACTTTTTTTATTCAACTCATCATCATCATCATACCCAATGTATCCCGCTCATAGAAAACTATGGTCAGGGTTTAGGGAGGGAAGAAGGACGATAACTCATACCAATAGAGGTGAGTGCGGTCAAAAAGTCACTCGGCTATAGAAAGGTCTACAAAGACAGAGAAACCTGCACTTTTTTATTCAATTAAATAGATCAAATTCCACGTTAGATATTATTAATTTTTATAAGTACTTTTTACCTAATTTAGCTTTAAATTTTAAAAAAATAAATTCTAATTGAGGTAAATATTCTCATGTAATGAACAATCATCCACTAAAATATTTCAATTGATCAAGCATACGAATGATATTTGTCATTTACTAACATTTTTATTAATATGTATGATATGATATGATGTATTATGATATGATTCTTGGTTAGATATAAAATTTCCATATTAATTTTTATAAGTACTTTACCTAATTTAGCTCTAATTTTAAAAAAAATTAAATTCTAAATGAGGTAAATATTCTCATGTAATCAACAATCATCCACTAATATATTTCAACTAGTATAAAAACTCGCGCAATGCACGGATTTTTACTTACGTTAATATTTTAATGAAATTTTAGACTAATACAAATATTATATGAAGGTGGGTAATAATTATTTACACATATATATTGTAATTAAAAGAATTAAATATAAAGAAACCCAATATACGTTGTTAATCAAAAGTTTATAGATTTTGAAACATATCAATATATATACTACATTCTCAGTACGATAGCATATTTCACCATCTTTGTCGCATATGAGAATTCTTCGTCTTTTCCTTCTATTCACTCTAGAAATGACGTCGTAAAATTGTTCATGACTAAAAACAGACTAAGGTAGGAATAGACCAACATGAGATACTGTTTGTCCTTGACTTTTATTAATAGTCATTAATATTTCATGTTCCCATCTCACTATGAATTATTTGAATGTAATTAAACTAATGGTTATTCTATAAAATATTATTAAACAACACTAAAAATTAGAGAATAGAAATAGTATGAGGAAACAATTGGGGCCATATGTGGCTATTTATATTGTAATTTCATCCATAAAAGTGTTTATACATTTTTATTTTCATAAAGGAATAATTGAATTACAAAAAAGCAGACAATATTTTTAGTTGATTGATTTTTATTGCACTAAATTTGGTAGCTAAGATTGTCTGATTGCCTACACACTGACTGAAGTTGATTGATTTTTTTGCATTAATTTATTTGTTTCCATAATTATCATTTGGTTCAATATTTTATACATTTTTCCTAAAATTCAAAATTATTATTATGGTAGTCCGACAATGTAAATGACTGAATTTAATGATCAATTAATAACTATTCCTAGAAAATAGATTAATTATATACTTTTAATAATTTATTGAATTGCAGTATAATTGTAATGAAAGTAGTTTATTTTGCAATATAATTTTCTACCAGTGTATTTTCATTTTTATCTATTTTTCTGTATAAGTTTCTAAATTGTACATTTATATATAACAGTGTAATTGGAATAATTATGATTTGTTGCATTCATTAATGCATAAATTTTTCCAAAAATGCAAACGTGTAAATATGAAAAGTCAAAAAAAGACAAATGGCATGCTCACATTCAACTTTCCCTTTTCTAAACTAAATTAAAATTAATAGATTGTATGATGATTTGTCATGGCTCCCTATAAATGACATTTATCATTTTCTAACATTTTTATTAGTATGTATTCCTTATTCAATTCGAAATAACCAAAAAATTAAAATTAATCCAAACCAAAATATCTATATCAAAAAATTCTATCAAAAGGTGATTTATGCCTATGTAAATTCTAATTGAGCCTAGATAAACCGTATTTGAGAGTTGATACAGTAAACCCTTAAATATCAATACTTCATATATATATTATGAAAAAACACAAAAAAGATAAGAAAAAAAACAATAAATATCACATAAATATTTAACGAAAATGTTTTAGCTACATCAACTAGCAAAGACAATACATGTTATTGGTGTATATATTTTTTTTTGAGTATGGTACTGTATATTGGTGTGAAATGATCATCCTTTTCAAATTATTAAAGCTGAAAAAATCAAAATGAGATTTTTTTTAAATATTATTATTATTATTATTTTTAGGAAAAATTACCTAGAATAATCCAAACTATTCATAATCCAAACTATTCATAATTTTCTTACAATGATCTCACCTATTGATTAACCATGAATACTCCCAACTTTGAGTGGCATTTTATTCCTAGAGTAAACCCGGTGGCCGAATGACTTGCTATAGCAATTTTATTTTTTTTAAAAAAAGATAAATTAAAATAAAATGTCGAAAAAAATGTAAAAAAAAATATTCATAAAAAATTTATGATTTTTTTATTATTTAGAATTTTTATGTAAATTTTCAAAAATATTTTCTAATTTTAAATTATATTTAATTTATTTTTTGGGTGAATTACCCACTATAGCAGGTCATTGAGTTACCCAAGTTTACTCTAGGAAAATACCCCTCAAAGTTGGGATTATTCATGGTTAATCAATAGGTGGGATAATTGTAGGAAAATCATGAAGAGTTTGGATTATTCTAAGTAATTTTTCTTTTTTTTTATTATTAATATAATTTCATTTCGTAGAAGAAAACTTTACCATAAGTTGGTGGGGAGTCGAACAACAAGCTGAGCACCCACACATTAATCTATGAAAAATATATGCTCTAGACTTAGGGCTATTTGAGTTACTCGAGGAAAAAGATGCAATCGGCCTTGAGAGCAAGTTAAGAGCGTCTTCACCTAACTCCCCGAAAGTAGAAAAAGCGAAGGGGATAAATTTGTAGCTATTATTATTTATTATTATTATTATTATTATTATTATTATGATAATATATTTTGGTGGAATTTCGAGCAGGTATTGTTAGAAACTGCAAAAAGTTAGTTACCTCTAACAAACGGGTCACCTTGAAAATTGGTGAGACTTTTTTTATTTACTTTATAGAGGGATTGATCTTCTGTGATAGGGTAAATTAATATATTTTTTTTAATTCTCTCTAGTGCATGCATTTTTAAAAAGAGTATTGAGGAAGTACAAGTTGCTAACTAGTTTTACATCTTCCCAAAAAAAAAAAAAAACTACTTTTACATCTCATCAACATTATCATACCTAATATATTCTATCTATAGCAAACTATTATAAGGATCTAGGAAAAAATAAAGGACCACAATCCTTACCCAAAAAGAAGAATGTAAAAAATCCCTCAACTCTAAAAATATTTTTAGAAAGAGAGGATCCTGACTTCGTGTAATGAAAACAATTACTCCCTCCGTTCCTTAAAAAAGTTCCCACTTTTCATTTTTTGGTGTTTCAATTGTTGTTCCCATAAGGAATCTTTCCATTTATATCACAAATTTTGGACAAAAATAACTTCACTCATCCTCATTTTAATATTTTAATAATGATTATGGGTCCACATATCTTCCACTAACTCCATTTTAACATTTTTATATTCCTTATGGTCCCCACATGTTTCCCACAAACTTTATAAAAATATTTTTTAATTAGTTGTGGTCCCCATATTTTTCCCACTAACTTTCTTTAAATACTTTTTAAATATTTTTTGTCCTCACTTTTCCTCCATCAAATTTATTATTCAATAAAATAATATATCCACTATCTAAAAGATTCCATTTTTCTTAATTCCCCGTGAACATTCCCTATGGGAACATCAATAGGGAACAGAGGGAGTATAATTTTCCATCTAACTTGGCCATTTACATTAAACTTTGAAACGTAATATTTGATTAACGTCATAATAATCATCATACAAATTATTATATCATATCATATCATATCATATATCATATACAGACTATAAAAATATTGGAAAATTACAAGTGTCATCCTTTAAGGAGGCATGACAAATATAATTATTTTAGTGGATGATAGTTGATTACTATGACAATATTTACATAAATTAGAATTTAATTATTTTTAAATTTAGAACTAAATTAGGTATAGTATGGAGTATAATTGATCATAGCATTTCTATATAACTCACCTAAAATTTAATATATTTAATTGAATGAAAAAATGATGTAGTCAATAAATAATTTTAAAAAATCAGTATTTAATTTTTGCTTTTAAAAAATCATGTATTCAATAATCGTGAAAATATATATATATGTTTGCATTAATTTTTGAAGTTATTTATTTATTTATTTCATACTCATAAGTTCGTGCATTACACGAGTTTCTATACTAATATATAAATAATAATGAAAAATAAATCACATAAGATCCCACATCGAAGAATTATAGAGAGGTTGACTAACATATATACTTGATAAGTGCAATTATTTGCACTAATCGTTCCTATTTTCACGCTCCTTTGCGGTGTTTTGATGGTATCTTGGGTTAATTTCGTTTGGTTTCTCTTTATTTTGGTATCTCGGGGTCAAAGTATGGGTTTTGGGTGAATTGTGTAATTTTGAGCTACTTTTGTGGGTTTTCGGTGCTAATCGTGTCTACAGGGTTCAAAGATCAAGTCAAGTTTTTAATCGAACCAAGTCACGACCAAAGAAACACGTTCAATCAAGAAACCAATCCAGTAGCCAAAAGCCGAGTCGGCTGAGGTGCCTCCTTAGGCCTCGACGACTCGGCTGTTGAAGTCAGAACAAACGACTTTTCCAGAGACCATTCGCCGACTCGGCGATGGTGGGCAATAATAAACCGCCGACTCGGCGGTCATTGATTCAAAAAGTGTAATTTTCCAGAGACCATTCGCCGACTCGGCTGTGGAGCTTTCAACGTGATCGCCGACTCGGCGAAATTGGGCTGACAAATCCATTCATTTTCCAGAATGTCAGGACGACTCGGCTATGGGCGTGTATTATGGTCAGCCGACTCGGCGGTGTTCTAATTTAAGTTTTGTACGTGTTTTTCTCCGGGCTTTCTTTGGGCCTAGGGTTAATTACCCTCATTAGTATAAATAAGCTCCTTAATCCTGCTGAGAGGGGGTTCTTCTTCCTCTTTTGAATTTTACTTAGTTTTTTGCTTAATCTTCCATTAATCTAGTCTTTAATTACCTTTAAGCTTTATTTTAGATTCAAGAACTTTAATCTAGCCTTTGAGATTTAATCTCCCTTCAAGTTTGTAAGTTCTCTTTGTTTTAATTCTTAGTTTAACTCATTGTACTAGTTTAAGTTTGATTTGGTGAACACTAATCTTTAGTTTGAATCATCCTTTAATAATAAGTCATCTTTCTCCATTATTGCTTTGAAATTTATTGTTATTGTTTAGTAATTCATCATTGCTCATTTTAGTTTAATTTTCATTCCATTGTCATTTATGCTTTGCATTGAATTTGAATTAGTATTTATTGCATTCACCATGTCTAGTGAGTAGATCCATTTTCTAGGGTTAGGGTTTGAACCTATTAGTTAGGTATGAATTGATTCTTGGATGTGTCTATGAAACTATGGATTAAAGTGATTAAATTGTGCTAATTAACCCTAAATTAAATATGCTTTGTCGAACCATTCAATAGAACTAGCGTGTGAGATTGGGATCGACTTTGTTTTAGGGTAAATTTTAGTTAAACTCTTATTAATTTGTTCAATAAAACTAGCGTGTGAGAATTGAATTAATAGGGCCTAAATCTAATAGTTAATCAACAGAGCGAGAGTTTGAGATTAGCAAGATCAAATTTAATCATATAATTAATCCGACATTTCATAGACACTAATGAGAATTGGATCATGCAAGACTTTAGGGGATTCCCGACACCCTAGATTCCTTCATCATATAGTTCAAACCCATTTTAATTATTGCATTTTTAGTTGTTAGATTACAAACCAATCATCATTTTTATTCCCTTTAGCAATCTAATCAACCGAAATCGTAAAGTCCATTGTCCCAAGCTTCCTTGTGTTCGACCCGCAGCTACACGTACGCCGTGCGCTTGCGGTAAAATAAATTTGCACACCAATACTTGATGAGCTACTCCTCTTAATACCAATTGATTTTTACGATGAAACTTCATCATGTTTATATGCAGTCAACTCTTCTCTTATGCAAGTCGTGTTGTGTACAAACCAGTTAATAAAATAATCAAACAATCATAAATACTTTTTAAACTGATTTTTCATTTATGTTTTTTTACTAATAATTGGTACATACCGTAATACACTAATGATGAAAGAAGTATTTATTCAATGACAATTTCATTTCTTTGAGTTTAATTACCATGTGAAATAGTATATATATACTGGACGAACTATATAAACATGTTCGAGACGACAATAACATGCTATTTTCATACAAATGTACATTTACAATCGTATCATTACCACTATTTATAACTTTTTACCAAACAGATAATAAACACATTACGTACCATAATAATTTTTATAATATACCTATGTAATATAATTATATATAATTAAACAATATAAAAAAAACACTTTCAAAACTCTCACAAAGAAAAGTCATGAGACATAATTTTGGTGGGGAGAAATATCGATCTCAATAAAGTTATCGTCGTCCTCGAAAAGAACTTCTTGATAATAATCAACTAACTTAATATTATTATTAGGTTGCATTATCATATTAATAATCCCCTTATTATCATAATACCCATAATTATCTAGTGTTATTTCAATTAATCCTTCTTTTTCATCATCATAATATTCATCCCATGATATTGTACTTGATGAACTTTCCAAATTGGAATTTGAATCCGAATCCGAATCCAAATCCGTATCCGAATCAGATTCCGGATAGTACCCCGACAGAGACGGGTAGTACTTCTCTATTATTGTTCCAGCCTTACAACCTCCATTATTTGAAAACGTGTCGTTTTGTACTTCCTCCCCCTCTTTTTCCTCTTCATACGCCTCGTATATTACTTCTAGCGGTGCACCCACGTCCCAATTTAGGAAAAGCTTTGGGCTGGACATGGGTTTGGATTCGGCCCGTCCCGAATACTGATTTGTGGCACAAGTGTGAATTAGATCAATTTCTTTCTCTTGGTCATGTTTGACATTGTAGGAATATTGGCTTGGGTTGGGTTTGGCCTTCAATGCGGTATGCTCTTGGGCCGCCCTATGGCATTGTAACTTTGCTAGTTTGGGCTTTGGCTCGGGTTTTTCTTGTTCTATTGGTGATTGGTTATTTGTTTTCTTGTAATACGTGGGTTCTAGCTCGGGCTTGAGCTCGTGCACAAGCTCAACCTGGGGCTTGAGCTCGCGCGCAAGCTTAAGTTCAGGCTTGAGCTCGGGCGCAAGCTCAAGCTCGTGCACACCCTCCGATAATGGTTGTTTAATTCGTTGTGAAGCGAGGAATCGTAGGAGGAAGAGGAAGAAGGTTAGAGTAGAAACTAAAAGAGGGGAGATAACTAAAACAAAAACATGAGGAGAGTACATGAGAATTAAAGTACAAAGAGTGACAATGCTAGAGAATAAAGGACGATTATAAGAGAGAGTTTCCATGATAGTAGTGCGAGGGAAGAAGAGAATTCCCATTACTTTGATTTGTTTTGTATGAAAATAAAGATTATGTTAGATAATGGTTTTATATTGGAAAATGGTAGGATAAGAGTAAGACCCATTAAATATAAAGTAGTAGAATAGAAGCTAAGTAGGGAAAGGCAAGGGCCAAGGAGTTAGCATTGGAATGAATAGTGATGTGGGTTTAAAGGGGGGAGAATAAGAAATGATGAATAGTGAGAGTTGGATTTTGTGTTTTGGAGTTTGCAATGCGTGAGAATAAAGCTAGGCTATGAATTTTATACAACTCTTAGTATAAAATATTGGCCGTCAAAATGATTATAAAATAAAATGTTTATATTATTATTATTATTATTATTTTATTAATTAAGTTATTTAACTCATATATGAAAAGTATTTTACGTAAGATCGTCATACTAATGTACAGGAAATTATAGTTCTCCTTTAGTAGGCTTATAATTGCATTTACGTGTAATTTTAACTAGGGCTTTATAAATGTATTAGTACATTGAAATTGGATCTAAGAGAAGTAAAGAAAAAAAGAGGTAGATACTTTGTGAAAATATCTATGCATACTGGGAGTGGAGGGTAAAGAAAGTTATATATGACTTCATTTATTATTTTGAATGATTTATATGTGTTGAAAAATATAATATTGTAAGATCTTGTTCGATTCATTTTAATAGTGTGGTGTTTTAATAGTAAACACTTTAATAGTCTACCTATCCTTTAAGGGGACTAATTAAGTGCGAGCATTTCTTCGTACCCTCTCTTTAGAGGAGGCATAGATATGATATGTCTGCTATCTTCTTCTCCTCGGACTCCAACTTGTGCAAGAATTTGGGTTGTTGAGTATGATTGTGTTAACGAAAAAATACAGGAGTCGTTTAATTTACGTTTTTTATCAAAAATTTGAAAGCTAAAAACAAGCTTAAAGTAATACTAAAGCAAAAACAATGAAGATATAGGCCCTTCTTATTTAAAGTTGTCTCACGGAGAGACAATTGGAGACAATTGCTCACAAGAGTAAATCAACAATTAATATATTTGATGCTCAATATTTTTTTGAAGATTACGTCTAGATCTAGTTCTGCTTAGACCATAGTTTGGATCATTTGACTAAATATCTACTTAGACTATGGTTAACGTGGATGTGTGTTACAGGCTTTCAGATAGTTGCAGGTGTCTCTCTCTTTGAAGACCCTTTTGAGTCGGAGGACTCTTTGACCGCACTCTTCTATATGGTATGAACTGTCTTCTATCTTTCCTCCCCAGACTTTGACCATAGTTTATCTATGAGCAGGATACACGGGGTATAATGATGACTACGCTATTAAATCAATGCAAATTAATAGTGTTTAATATATTCATAAATTCATATACATATTGCATATATCGAACACACAAATATGGTTAAAGTTTGATTAATTTGATAAGAAGAATGATAATAACAAGAGGAAAAACAAAAATCAAACATTATCGAAGTACTATACCTCAGATTATAAGAATGAAGCTAGTAGTGCCAAGTGCATTACATATTAACCGTAGCTTCATATATATTTGTCGACATTACAAGACAAATTAATGTTTTTTAATAATTAATTTAAATTCTAGAGGTAACTAATTTTTCTTTTTGTTGGTGTATAAAAATATTTATTCCTTTTGGAGGTGGACATTACATATTGATATTATGATGAGGGAAATTGGAAGTATTATGAGGTTGATGTTTTTGGACGCCAAGTCATAAATTGATGTAATTCACTATGATTAATTTATATGAATAAATATATTTAAACATGTAATAAAATATAGAGTATCAATTATATAAAACTCGATATATTTAAACTTCATGTGTTTGAATTTTGAGAACAAATGAACAATTTATGTTCATCAAACTGTTGCTTGTCTTAAACTAGATTTCGAAGGTTCTTTAATGGTGAAGGAAAAAGGATTTTGAAAAATTAGGGTTCTTATTTGTTGAATGAGGAAGATGATGATAATGCTGCTGCTCTTTGGACTTGTTTAATGGGTGAAGTGGCCACGTGACCAGCACATGAGAAACTAACGAAAACATTGACGGTTTCTGTTAGTAGGTATGTTTTGACAAACAAATTAAATTTTCTAGGTAGTTTTTGGCAAAAAAAATTGTTCTAGGTATTTTTTTCACAAAAATAAGTTTTTCTAACAATTTTCCCCTTATTAGAATAATAAAATATTATATCTTTATTAAAATTTTATGTGGAATTCGCTCTTAGACCACCACTATATCATAAACGAGCTTGTTTGCTCATAAAACACCAATTTCTTCCATGAGTTTAATCTACTTAAGCTAGTTAAATCAATACTCCAATTAACTATCAGCTATCAGATGATTGTTAAACACCTCAATATTAAAGTCGAATATAATCGTATGAAAACATTATCTTGCATTTGTCAATCAATTAGTAATATGGGCATTTGAGATAATAAGAGTTTAAAATATCACATTAAATATACATAAACACAAATTTTTATCTCACCGTAAGACGCTGTTCAGACATGAGTTAAATAACCCAACTAACTTAATTATTAGCATATGAACTCCTTATTTTGAGATTGTCTCACCAAAAGACGGTCATTTTCATACATGACTTAAAATAGTTTTCAAGCACTCTATAATGTTAAGTTTGACTTATTATTATAATCAAACTATGATAATGAACTCAAACTTGATTCATTAATAGAAAAATCAATTAATCAACTTTAAAGAAAAGTTATAGAAGTACTTATCAAATTCTCTAAGATTAACTTTTTCATAAAGTCCAAAATGCCCAAAAATTATTGAAATTAAGAATATTACAGTATAATACTTCTACTAGTTTAAGATATTTCCAAGGACACAAAAAAAAGAAAAGTCCCATTCATCTTTTTCTTTTTCTTTTTCTTGTACTAGGGATTCAATTTTCCTGTCCTACCACATACTATAATGTCATTCTTCAAATTTTGCAACATTTGACTTTTTATGCAATTTAATTTGTTACTTTGTTCATTTATATGTCTAATTATAAACATTTAAAAATTATAAAACATTTATATCATCAAAGTATGCGATTACAATTCAAACAAGATCCTACTTGACTATATTTTTAACTACATATTAGCCGCAATATATAAAATAAGCATAAACGAACAATAGTGACCAAAAAATCGAAATGTAGCAAGTATTTCAGAACTGAAGAAGTATATAACTTTTTTATAGTAAAAAAATTGTCATCTTATTAATAATTTTTTTTTGTTAAACATTTTATTAATAATTGGTTGAAGGAATAATGTATTAAAGTTTGATCAAAAATAATAATTTATAGCTAGCTAGCTAGGTAGGTAAGATTATGTTTTTGTTTAATGGATGTCTTTGTAGTTTCATTTGTCCTACACTACACTAGACTAAATTTTCTATTGAATTCAAACATAGACTCCGCCCCGTTTGGTTAGTGGTATTAAATGGTGGTAATGAGAATGATTTATAGTGTAAAATTCCATCAAAAGTTTCATATCATTCCCATGGTAATGAAACTTTGATCATAAAAAAGTTTTTTTGTTCACAAAATTCCATTATCACCTAATACCACCTCTCCCAATGGTAATGCATTGGAATGAATTTTATGAAGAAAATGAGATGATTGAAGTTAGACAAGCATGGACATCAAGGTAATTAAGAGATTTTTCAACCAAATTACACTAATTTTTTCATTCCCATTACCACCGTTTATTATCAACTACCAAACGGGCCGTTAGGTTCCAAAAAAGTTGAGTTCTGATACTTAAAATAAAAGCGTCCAACAAACTCTGCATCAACAAAAAATAAAAAAATAATAATAACTAACTTGTTGGAGTATGCAAAACACGTAAATGACTTCATCAAAAACATCATTATCTAAATTCATCATGATGAGTTGATGACATATAAAATAATTCAAATTAATTTGTTAAACTTCATGTGAGATTATGTCAATAACTTGATATGGTATCAGAAGTTAAAGTGATAAGAGGTCACGAAATCGAATCTTGCTCATCACCTCATTTAAAGTGGAATATTTTGCATTAGATATCATATGAAGACGATCTATGTTGTATTCACATTTCTAGCCAAAAAAAACTCTCTTATGAAAGGGCGTGTAATGTGTGAGAATATCTTAAACAAATTCCAGTACCTCAACCATTAACTGCTTTTGATTAAGTTAATCACTAATAAAAATATACACGAAACACAAATATAACCTCATTTAAAAATCATTATCTTAATTCAACCTCATGACTGGAATATAATTATTAATTATGGGTGGCAGCCATTGAAAGAATTAGCTTTCAGAAAAGCTTTATTTGTTTCCAAGAAAATTAGCTTTTTGGGTTATGGTGTTTTGTACTTGAATCAAGAGTTGTGGATTGTTGCATGAATCAACAATGAATTTTGACCACATAAATTGGGAGTTGGAATTGGAGTTTGGAACTTTAGCTTTACATTTTTGGTAGTATTGTATGATTTTAAGGGTTAAATAAAGCATAAATCAATCACCACTTCATTTGTTTTATTCTATTGGTTATATTTAATTTTTTTTGGTTTCAAATAAAATTCAATCACAATATCTATAAATATATTGCTTAAAGAATTATAAATAATATATATTAAATTATAAATAGTATCTATTAAAATTATATATATATTAAGACGAATTGTTTACGTACAAATAGGGCTAGAATTGCCTCTGATCTGACACATTACTCACATTCAAGTTTATTTTATATGTTAAAGCTTATAAGTATAAAATAATATAGTTAAGTGAAATTTTACTTAATC
The DNA here is from genome assembly GCA_000753965.2 of Amaranthus hypochondriacus. NCBI lineage: Eukaryota > Viridiplantae > Streptophyta > Magnoliopsida > Caryophyllales > Amaranthaceae > Amaranthus > Amaranthus hypochondriacus. Next base: position 46,472 of record JPXE02000022.1, on the reverse strand, counting down.
TATTTAGTTGTATATATACTTTCAAAATATCAATTTTTTGTAATTTTTAAATATGCATAATACTAGATATAAATTGTTAAAAGCAATACATAAAAAGTCATATAAATGTAATAACTATATTGGAATGGAGGAAGTACAATATTAAATTTATATTTTATTACTTGTATCCTTTAATATTTTTTAATATTCGCACACTCCATCATCTAAACTATCATTTGTTTTATTTTTTTGTAGAATATATATTCTTAGATTGTTAAATATTTTCATATCTAATATAATATCACATATTTTAAGTGAAAAATAGTATCTTAATAATCGAAAAGAGCATCAACAAGCAAATATTTTTGAAAATCTGCAACTATAAGTAGATGAAGTTTCCACTAGATGACAATTATACAATGAGTACGTACAATTTCTTATTTCATCTCTACACCGGCCACTAAAATTAATATTTTTTAAAAAATAAAATATTTAAAATTTTAAATTATGTAACCATTAACTAAATTATCTAAACTAGTAATAAATTTTAAATGTATGAACATATCACACATAAAATTATTAGATTATTTTTATTTTTATTTTATTTCATATTTTAATATTGAAAATACAAACACTGAAAGGCACTTTTTAGCTTTTCCTATTTAAGTATGAAAAAATGGTCAAAAAATATAACAACCTTTATTCGATTTTCTCATAATAATAAATTCAACTATTATTTATTTTAAATAAATCCACATGTTCGATACAATTGCTGAAAATAAACTCAACTAATTTTTATTTTTATTGCTTGATTTACAAAAAAAATTTGCAGCTGGTTATAAACGATATATAAATTTATTTTTAGCAATTATGCTTAGTATGTAGATTTATTTATCAATAAACAAGTGAATTTATTTTCAGCGGATCAAGTAAAAATTAATTTATTATTAATAATATCCCCTTAAATCTATATCTTATTGAAAACAAATGACGATAGATAGGATAAGGTAGAGGTGATTGAAGGAAAAAAAAAAAAGAAGTGAGAGTCCTTTAAAATGCCTATTTGGATTCAAAGTATCCCAAATCAAAGTCAAGAAATGTCCTAATTAACTCTAATATGAAGGGGTCCCAAATCTCAATAATGCAACAGAATGATTTCTAAGAATAGAATGGAGGAGATACAACACCTACATTTGGATGTTCCTAATTTTAGATTAAGGGCTAGGTAATAAAAATATACGGTCTCACCATGAGACGTTCTCTGTGTATGGGCTAAACAACCCAACTAATATAATTATTAGCATATGAGCTCCTTGTTATGAAGTTGTCGGATGGAGAGACGGTCTCACATAAGAGTAGCTGTTTAAAAAAATTGGCTCAAACGGGTCAAACCCCCACAGCCCGCTCCAAAAGAGCACTGCCCGTTGCACAGGTCTACGACTCTACATAGATTGATGTTCAAGGAATGCAGACCAAGCAGCACATTATATGAAAAGTTGAGGATGTTTGTATTTTTATAGATGTTTGTAATAGGCAGAATTTAAATTCTTGATTGAAAGACTAGGGAATGTAGCTTGATGAGTTCTAGGATTCGTCTCTTAGGATTACTATTGATTGAGAAACTCGACGTGTACTCATCCTAGCTTTGGTTACTTGTATGAATAAAATGCTACTCTACTTTTAAGACTAGACATATGTTCGGCAAAGGATATCATTATTGAGAAGGTTTTGACTTATAAGTAACTACTAGGAGGACTTCAAATTCTTATTCTTGTTCTTATTCCATTATTGAGAAGGTTGTCAGTTATTTTCTCTTTTACAGGGCTTTTTTTTTTGGGTAACAACTTAGTTATAAGTAAATACTCTTCTGAGAGATCGTCTCTCGATGAGACAATCTTGTACAACAAGTTCATATTTAGTATAGATGGGTTATTTAACTATGTATGAAGCACGTCTCACGATAAGATTATGTCATACAACAATTTGTGTTCTTTCAATTGTTATTAAGAGAATCAAAATACTTCCATGTTCACAAAATGTACATTTATGGTGAGCATTCTTAATATTAAGAGGAATCAAAATAATGTGTAGGTCCAGCCGTCCAGGATGCTATACCTCAGTATGAGATCTTTTCCAGGGAATTTGGAGATCGATACGATGAGACTGCAAATGTAGACATACCAAAAACTGGGTCAATACAAGCAGGAGGAATAGCCTAAACTGTGACTGGTGCTTTTGATTAAACACCCATTAATAACCAAATCGAGGTCCAGTGAGGGGCTTGAATAGTTCGAATACGGATGTCCAAAACCAGAGCAGGCATCTGTGATTTCAAATGAACAGAAGATTCATGGGAATGTGGTGGATAATTACTCCTGGGGTTGGCAATATATAACAACTGCAGGGTACACTTGTGAGTTGTGATAAGGTTTCGATTAGGAAGATCAATTTCCCCTTCCCTCTTGCCTGTAAGGACTTCTCGTTTAGGAAATGCCACAACAGCAATCTACTAAGGACACAGCAGGATGCAATATGATAAACAACTAGAACAATTATAAACTCGTACCATTCACCTACAAGAAGACTCTGTATAAAAATGGCTTCAATTTTAGCTTTCGGGCATTCTTGTAAACATTTTTCTTGTCATTAATGTAATTTCAAGATAATTGGTTGCCTTTGTTAATAATGTTTTGAAAACACTGTTTGCTCGATCCATTAGACGATCACCACGTTCACCAAAGAAGAAAAAAAACACAACGACAATGCCAAAACCTTAATCAATTCTAGTGGTTGTTCACGTGAATTCAATTCTTCTTTCCCATTATGTCGATTTTCCACCATCATAAAGACAAAACAAATCTATCGAGATGGAGCCACAGACCCTCCCTCCGCTTGCATAATATTCTTATACAAAACCCGTTCTACAGCCTCCAAGTACCCCGAAATATGTTACGTTAAGATTGATGCCACTCATGCCAGGGCTAAACCACCAACTTAAACTTTCAGTTCATTTGATTCCTTTATTTGGTCCTCTCTTACTACGTTGTAATATAATCAATAATCATCACTTCAAGTTATGCTCTACAAAAGAAAGGTAGTCCTAATATACAGCCATTAATTTTCAACCATGACTTGAATGGATTGATTCTCCTTCCTCGGGTAATCTTCGCGTTGTTCTCAAAATCTCAATCAGTTGGGATTATTCATTATTAATCAATAGGTGGGATTATTGTAGGTAATTTTTCCTATATAATATCTATAATTAGTGGGTTTCTCTAGAGTTACAAGTGATCTATAAATTATATTTCTATCTTTCAAGATATCAAGTGTATACTAAAACCCTAACCATCTCATTTGAGAATTTTTATAATATATATTAGGTCAGAAATAATAACACAAATCAAATAGTAGTATAATAATAATGCCACAGTACAACAATATTTTTTGCTTAGTGTAAATATAATTCAGTAATTGCCAGTGATGTTTTGGGACAGAATTCCAGCACTTTTCAAGTTTCAACATCAAGAATCCATCATATAACGACTAAATTGACATTCATAACACAATTTATTCATAGAAATTCAAATTTCATGTCTTACAACTAAAATTAGCAGAGACCCATAAATATTTCATTCAGATTTCCAAATCAAGAAACACCCAATTCCAAAACAGGTTATAATAAACGAAATACATGAATACATATAATAAGTAAATGAAATTACCAGAATTGCAGTCATCTGATTGAAATTTTGAGAACAACGCGAAGATTACCCGAGGAAGGAGAAGCAATTAGAGGGTTCTGGGGAAGTTAACGGAAATGAAGAGTAAAATAAACCGACTTGTACAAATTTGTTGGGTTTCATTTAAGTGAGTGTTGGGCCTTTTGTTCAACTGGCCCAGCCCGTAATGGGGGATTCATAATCTTAAAAATTTGTAACACATGTCATTGTATTGCTTATATTTGGTTTAACTCTAGGTCGACTCATTTGAAGCTCAAGTTGAATTTAAATTTGGTTATATTGTATTTTGGCTAAGGTGGTGGTGGATTTAAATAACTAAACTATAGTTGTTTAAGGAGCCAAAATTTATAAAAATTTCTTAAAACCATTAATATAAAAGTGAAAAAACTAAACTTAAAAGAGACTATAAGCGATCCTGAGGTCCTACACTCCTAACTCTACCACTACTTCACCGGTACAATTTCCTATGGTCTAATGTTATGACTTATGAGTCCCTTGTCTTACTCTTACAACTTTGTACAAGAACTCTTGAGTCTTGACACTACACACTTTTGGTAGAAAGCTTGTACTCTCTACCTTGAGTTAATTAGTAACAACTTTATTTATTTGTTCTTCATATCATTAATTGTGTGTGCATGTATGTTATTATATCACATTAAAATTGCTAGATTACATTACATAAATGTTACTACTCTGTCCCCTTGAAATTGCATTAAACAGAAATAGGGTTATTTTAAGAAAGTAGTAATAAATAAAGAGAGAGAATGAATTCTGTAGATGAAATTAAAAGAGAATTAAAATGTATGGATGAGATTAAAAAAAATTGTGGGTCATTGTCCAAATATAAAAATAAATTAATGATGCAAATTAAGTGGGACGGACTAAAATAAAAAATAATCCAAATTCAATAGGACAGAAGGAGTATAAACTTATAATATCAATCATGTATAATTGCATAAGTCTATGCATTCTTGAATATATTGCAACTTTTATTAGCGGATTTTCATGAAGTTTCTTTTAAGTACTACAATCCCATATCTAGAAATTTCTGAAACAATCTTTCAGCGAATATCATCATTGCATGTACTTTATAGTCTATAGTTCCATCCAATCCAATTTCTTATAGCCTTCTCTACACTTTTCTAAACACTACTCCAACCTTCTATTTATGTGTTTTGTGTGATTAGGGGTCCGAGTAAAAATTGACAAATTCTACAAAGATTTTGTATAATTTTAAAAATTATGAAAATTTTATAATAATTTTGTATCTTTGAACATCTAACATATACTAACTAATTTAATACTGAGGTCCCTAATTTTTCAAAGCATGTGCGATCGAATATGTTAAGCAAGCTAAAAAATGTGTGATGATCGATGATGATTACATCGTGCGTGCATGGCCAAAGTTGCAATTCAGGTTCTGGCACGTACATGGTAAAGGCCCCTAGCTACACCTAGGCTCTACTCCGCTTTTTTTTGGATCAGTAGCAAAAAAATTAAATGTATATAGAGAAATTAATAAATTTTAGTAATAAATAAAAAAAATTGTGTGGATAAAATTTAAGAGAGGTATCATATACAAATAAAAGAACTGAATCTTTTCTCATCTAGAACAAATATCATCTTTCTCAGGTAAGATCTTATGATCGATTCTTACCTAGCACTTTCTTCCTTCAATCAATCTGTAATCTAAAAAAAGTAAAGATAAGATTAAAGAAAGTAGTGACTAGTAAGTTATTGTCCTAAAATAACAGTGTTGAATGAGTGAGACTCTACCAAAAAAACAATTTTTTGTGAGATAGTGGAATAAATTTAGGAAACAAAAAAATAATAATAAATAAAATAAAAAAGAATTAAAGAAATAGTAGTCAACAATAAATAGAAAAGTCTCCAAGTCAATAAAACGGACTAAAATTGGTAAATGAGTTTTTTTTCACAAATTTTTACTTGAGACCGTCTATTCAAATACAATAGACGTCTCAAGTTTTGGGGCTGATTTAATTTATAAATTTAAAAAAAAATTGATTGGAGATTTTTGTAAGTTAAAAGAAAGATATAAGTTGAGCTCTTGAGAGACGTCTATAGTCTATACTATAGACGGTCTCTCAAGAGAGGACCTGTTTTTTTGGACAAATGGAGTATACATATACACTAAGTCGTAGCAGATATTAATGAACGTAATTAACACAATATAATTTTGAGTAATGGTAAGATCATGCATTTGAACTTAAAGGCTAATCACATGTTCAAATTCTTTAATATCTACTTTACTACTCTTTCAACCCAATCAAAATTGCTCCACTATATCCTTTCACTTAATTAAGCGATAGCATCTATACAAACTTAATTAATTATATTATTATATTAATTAAAATAGCTCCATTATATTGTCTTTTCCATTTAATTAGCGTTAAGACGTAATTTCTTAAAAAAAAAATTCTACTTTAAATATTGCATTTTATACAAATTTAATTAATTACCCAATATGTTATAGCTCCGTCGTCATTTTGTCTTTTCCACTTAAGTAAGCGTTAAGACATGATTTTTACTTGATTATTTTTACTACTTTCAATATTATACTAATATAATATTATATATAAAGCCAAAGTCAAATTTCAAGTGAACATATATATGAAATGTGAATATATATTTATCTCATTTTCTAATAAGTCTCCCACTTTAACATTATAAGCGATTACTTTAAGATTATAAGTGATCACTTTAAGACAATAAATTTTAATGTTATAATTGATACTTTAAGATTCAAAGTGCCCATTTTATAACTAGGTCTGCAAATTCTTACTTTTATTCCTAAATTTTCATTATTTTGCAATATTTATTGTATGTTATGTGTTTTATTAATTTATAATTTTTTTTCCTTTTGATTTTACCACTTGTAATACCCCAATATTTTCTTCTTTTGAAATTGGACAAAGGTTATTGTATCAAATTCACCAAAATATAGGGAGCATAAGTTGTTGGAATATATAACTCATATCTCTAGTTAAAACTTCTACTCTATTTGATATATTTGATAATTTTGAATATGTGAAAATTATATAAATTTTGACCTTATGGGATGCATTAAAATTTTTCCATAAGTGTCTTTAGGAATCATATACAAAAAAGCAATCCTACTAACTATTAACCCTCAATTCAAAAAAAAAAAAAATCTATTAACCCTAATGATATAGGATGAGAATCTTGTATACGAGTAATTTTTTTTATGTTTTACACAAATTCTTGTGAGAGACGGTCTCTTTGAGAAACAATCTCTAATTGGATTGGCCCATTAGGGAAAATATAGAGTAAATGTAGGCAATAAGCTTTAATGGATTGAGTCTGAGAGACGTCTCTCAAAAAGACGGTCTCTCATGATACTGCATGTATGTTTTAAAGTGTATGATTCATTACCTTTTAGGGGTCGCTTGGATTGAGATCAATATATATTTAAGGGGGTAATAAAAGTCAAAGTAGGAATTTAAGGTTAGTTAGGTAGATGATTAAAGGAATTTGATTGTTGGAGAGGTGAAAGAATGAATTAGAAGGTAATGAAAAAATATAGAAAATAGCAATAAGTTCCCTTATTTTGGGGTATAAATTTACCCTAGGGGGAGGTGGAGGAATTCTTTACCTCCAAATGAGTGAAATCAAACTCTTTTTCTAATCATCATTTTTTTCAATTACTTCATTTGCATATCTAATTATCTTTGTTACATTAGTTTAACTTTTTTTTACTACCTTAAATATTTATTCTCAATCCAAGCGACCCCTTAGAAGTATTATTTTACAAATAAAAATATTCTATTTATTTCACAATCTAGCTATAAACTAAATCCCATTTGAATCAATGCATCTATCTTAAAGTGCACCTACTTATAGTTAGAATGTTGATTCCTTGGCCCTTGCTCTTTTTCGTTGTTCAAGGGAATTTAAGGTCCATATATGTGTAGGCTGTAACTATTCATTTGTTTAAAAAACTTAAGCAAAATTACTTAGAATAATCCAATTTATTTGTAATTTTCGTATAATAATTTTACCAATTGATTAATCAAGAATAATACTGGTACTTTTCTAGAGTAAACTCGGTGACCGGATGACTTGCCATAACAAATTTTTGTTTTTTAAAAAAAGATCAATTAAAATTTAATTTAGTTTTTTGGTGATTACCTACTATAGCAGGTCATCGGGTTATCCAAGTTTACTTTAGGTAAATACACCTTAAAATTGAGATTATTCATGATTAAATAATAGATGAAATTATTGTAGAAAAATCACAAATATATTAGATTATTCTAAGTAAATTTTCCAAAAACTTACGAATATAAATTACGTATAACATACTTTTATAACATAAAAAATAATTATAGTTTGATTTATTGAACGCATATACCATAAATTGTATCTATTCTATAGTATTGTGTTCAATTGCAAAATAGTGAAGGAATAAGTTAGAAATCATTTTTCAAAGGGATAAGAATCTATGATGGTGGAACTTCCACTTGTTAGTTGTTTCTATTATAGGCTAACTTTTTTTTCAATTAGCTTAGTAATGGCCTATCCACTTTTGTAAAGTAGTATTAAAACTTCCCTCATTTTTAGCAAAACCCTTCACTTCTATGCAATTTTTTCCCTTAATGGAAAATTTAGAGCACTTAGTTTATGATGAAATCCCTTATTTAATTCCTAAAAAAAAAAATCCCTTATTTTCCTCACAAAATCTTCAATTTCACAAACTTTAACAACACAACCACTCATACTACCAAGTACCAAATGGTATGCATCTATTCTAAATGGATACAAGTTGTCCTTTTAAGTATCTTACTCTAATAACAATAATAATAATAATAATAATAATAATAATAAATAATGAGAATCACTACAATAAATTTAACTTTTTGCGATATTGAATTCCACTGATTTATATTTTGAGGGTAGTAGTTGTTCGATTTTATTTATCCCTTAGTGGCATATGTAATTGTTACTATAATTTATAGTGACATTAATGAGAAATGTCACTAGATCTAATGGTGTTAAAATTTTTTAGAAATGTCACTAAATTCACTATATATATATTATTAGAAATTTAAAGCAGTAACCTTTAAATTTAATGTCACTAAGATATCCTACTAAAAGCAAAATATATTGTAGCGAATATTCTCCCAGCACATAAATTTTGCTATATTGATTTTCGGTTTATCTGATAGATTTGCTATACTTTCCTGTTTAGTTTTTTTCTTTAAAATAACCTAATCTTCCTCTTTTAATTCTCATATTCACGTCTAACTTATATTTTTATCTCATTTTGACATTTTAGATATTTATATCTTAAAATTACTTATATCAAATTAATAGACAAAGATAGTATAATAATACTCCCTCCGAATTATTTTAGATGTCCCATTTGGGTTTTCACGGTTATTAAGGGGTGGTGTGGGGTCCATTAAAAATGTGATAGTTGGGTATTTTAATTGATTAAATTAATTGTAAATGTGGTAGTTGGGTATTGGGAATTGGAAAAGTGGAGGTATTTAGGTAAAAAAAGATAGACAAAAAAGAAAATGAGACAATTAATATAATTTTGCCAAATAAAAAAATAGGACATTTAAAATAATTCGGACCAATGTATAATCCTTAAATCACCGCAATATATTTCAGTTGTAAATTGTAATTTGGCATCGTATACCAATGGGATTCCCATTTGATTCAGAACAAAAGGGGACAATACCAGACAATTCATTCATTAACAAAATAATTTCTACGTATACAATCTAAATTTATCAAGGTGCAGTATTTTGCACCGTCTTTTTGGGAATCCTATGCTAAATGGTACATGAACCACATGCTATAATGTTAACAACTTACATATCTTTAAGTATGGATGTCAATGTATTGTCACACATCAATTTATCTCTACCAAAATCATCAATCATTGCCAAATGTATATATACTCCACATATTTTCATCCATCTTTTATTTAGTACTTGTCCTATTTTTAATTTGCTACTAAAAATAAAAACAAACACAAAAATATATACTTTTTCTATTTTTTATTAGTTGCTACAGATAGTGATATTTCTTCTCGCTACAGATAGTGACATCTTGTGAGGAGAAATGTCACTATCTGTAGCAACTATTAAAAACCAGAGAAAGTACTTCCTTTGTTCCATAAAATTTGTATTAATTTTTATTTTGGTTCGTCTCACTTAATTTGCATTATTTCTATTTTTGAATAATAATCCACCAATTTTTTTAGTCTCATTCATATATTTTATCTCTTTTTTAATTTCATCAACATAATTCATTCTCTCTTTTCATTCATTACCACTTTTTTTAAAACTTACACGCTTCCTCTTTGATGCAATTCAAAGAACATAAATGAATATGTATACTCGATCTACTATGAAATTCCTACGACCTACAAATATATATGTATACATTTATGAAAGATCGTGAGTCATCATTGAATGACTTATATTGTTGTTTGTTTACACCTAAATACCATTGAAATTTCAAGTTGTGTACACGTGAAACCGTCGCACAAGCATATTAAATTAGCTTATTTCTTTAATTGATCAAGTTAAAATGATAAATAATCAATTTAAATAATTATCGTGAGACCGTCTTATTCGACAATTTGTATTTGGATTTTACTCCTATTTGTTTAACTTCAAATTTCTAGAAAAATATACATTTCTACGCTTACATTCCTAAGAATTTAACAAAGAAAACTTGCTAGGAAATTCCAATGTTTGGTAACTAACAAGGAAACATGTCACAGACTAAACAAACGCTGCTTGCTTGCAGCTCAATCTTCGTAGATTGTGGAGGGAAGGATGAAGATGAATGTTACCAAAATTAACATATGAATCTGTAATTGAGATTATTTTATTTTAATAGATCAACAACTGATATTAATGCTTAACCTAAAAATAGAATCAAATTTCGTCCACCTCCTAGGCAGATGCTCATTGCACATTGTTTGCCGGGAGTTATACAATCACCATTTAATAATTTACTCAAAATAAAATAACACAGAATCCTTTAGAATCAACCAATTTCCATAATTAACATCACAATATCAAAAATTATATTACACTATAAGATACAAGCAACTATTATATTTTCATATCTTCAATGATCATATTGAAGAATAAAAACAAAATTGTGCTTTATAATTTTATACACGTTGATGTATTTTCTATTTCGTATAGACATAGTCCACACTATTTTAGCATGCAATTATGTAATAGTAATAAATATATTCATTATTATTAGTTATTGCATACTAAAATATGATGAACCAGATTTATACAATTTTTTTATTTTTTAGATTTGCTTTTAACAGAAAATTCAAAAACTGTATGCCTAATTTACTTACATTGGAAATTCTAAGTGTATCTTACTAAATAGAAAAAAAATTAAGGATTTTTTCTGGAAAAACTCAACTGCTACATGAATAAACTCCTCCTAGGCCACCTCTGTTCTTGCTCTTCATCGTCAGAGAACAATGCGACTGCAATATTGTCGAGTATTTTTCGATCAATTGGAGAACGACACTTTCTCCTAGCTTGATTTGGAGCATTTGGAGCTTCAATTTCTTCAAATTCCATTGGATTATTCACCAAATCAATTGAATTTCTAAATACTTTCGTCTTTGATGGTGTACTATAAGCAAAATGAGACTCTTTTGCTTCTAATGTCTGCAAGTATTGGACACAATAACAAAACTTCAATTAAATCGAACTAATAAACCTGAATTAAATTTATATCCATAATTTAGGGTTTAGCAACTATTGTTATGACAAAAATGAAATTAAAATATGAATTAATCAAATACATTTACTTACCGCTTCCATAACTCTTTTAGAGACTAAAATTAGTCGTTTGAGGTCGTCATGATCTACGCAACAAACAACTTTAATCTGCATCAAATTAAACCACAAAAATCAATTAATTTCCATTGTTTTCACTTCAATTGATTTCAAAATGAAGAAGAAGAAGAGTTTTAAATAATAATTACCAGAACTTCATAAGGCAAATCCTCGAGAGAGGAAGAAGAAGAAGTTGAGGTTTCACTGCTAATATGCTCACCAAAAAACTGCTCAAATTAAACCACAAATCAATTTAATTTCCATTATTTCATTTTAATTAATTCAAAATAACAAAGAACAAGATTTTTGAATTATAATTACCTGAACATCACGAGGCGAAGAAGAAGTTAAGGTTTCTTTGCTAAAATGCTCATCACCACTACAAAATCTCTTCAAAGGAGTAGAATAAGACTCATAATCTGCACCAAATAGCTCCAAATTACAGCTATTATTATCAATTAGTACTCTTTTTCTTTTCAGTGAAAAACTCAAGCTCTTTGTTAACGCCATTTTTCTGCAAAAACAACCAAATTTTACCAGAAATGAGCATAAATTCTAGCAAATAAAAATCCTAAAAAAATCGATGAATAAAGAGAGAAAGAAACTTACAATAAGAGATTCAATAACCGATAATCTTTTCAAATCTGTTTAAGATTAAAATACTTTCACAAAAGTCTAAAAACTAATGGAAATAAGGATTATAGAAGAAAAAAAGGAAGGAGAGAAGAGTTTGATTTAGAAATTTACTGAAAATAGAACTATAAATATATTTCAAATTTTTAGAAAGAGAATAAATTGAATTTGGAAAATGATATGTGGACGAGTAGTAATTTAAAGACTTACTGACGAAGGACCCAGAAAAATCTTTAGTTCAACTATGGCGGTTATGAATTTATACTCGTTTTCTTCAGAATTTTAGTTTTTTGTGCTATATGGGGGCAAATTTGTAAATTTACAAACATTAGGGCTGTCACATTTTAAAATGTTAAGAAATGAAAAATAGCCGTTAGAAAGAAAGGTACACGTGGCAAAGTTTTTTTTTTTTTTTTTTGCTAGAAAGAAGTGGGATGGTTCTCTTGACGTGTAGGTTAGAGGGCGGTAATGTCGGTCTTGTTCAACACAGACACTTTGTTTAGGTCAACTACACTTTTTATTATTTTTTGGTTGGTTTTTATGTTTTAACTATTATTATAAATACACCTAGTCTCCTGAGAGACCGTCTTTCTGAGAGACGTCTCTTAGGCCCAATTCATTAAAACTTATTGCCTATATTTACTCTATATTTTTCCTAATTGGTCAACCTAATTAGAGATGGTCTCTCAAAGAGACCGTCTCTCACAAGAATTTGTGTTATAAATATAATGTTTTTTTTGTGGGCTAGGTGAACCCATATTATGTTTTTTTAGTTTTAGTTTAATTAAAGTTAATGGTACTTTGGATACGTGTGTGGCTAATTTTTGTTACAAATTAAATTATTTTTTTTTTAAAAGTGAAAAATCGATATTCTACCTATCTTTTTCTTTGAGATTTAAGGTTATATGTTTGATAATTACTTACAAATTATAGTTGTCACTTTTTGAGGTTGGTTGTTGGACATAGAATATAAATTCTCATAAAATTTTTTGATTTAGCAAAAATAATTGAAATAATTTAAAAATTCAACTCATCTGATATGAATATTTATATTTATTAATTATTTTCTTATAATATCACATTTAATATGTATTTACTCCGAACATATATACTAGCTAGGTGTAAGAGGGAAGAGTTAGAGTTGTGGTGGCTCAAATGATGGACTATGGTAGCTCAAATCACAGGTTATGTTACAAGCAAATACATAGTAAAAATTAAATTATTAAAAAATAGTCTAAATAAGAAATTATTCGTAGTGAATAAGTAAAATATTAAATTATATTGATACCTTTGATATATAGGATTATTTGTCAAATACTCAAATTTCTAAAAAGTTACTAAAACTTCTTGTTAACATACACAAATTTTCAATGCCAAATGAATTTTGAATATTAAAGAGTTAGTATGAATTATGATAATGAATTTTTCTATATTGTTCTCCGATATAAAGTTATGTCTTCTAGAAAGTTTAAGCTCCCTTATTTATCTACCTCTTGCATCGTTAAGCTTGACACTAATGTAAATTACTTTGTTTAGTCTCTCTTAATTCAAATAATTAAGAGGAATCAGTTTAATGAACATACTTCGTTCTACTAAAAGTCCACATGATAATATTGTTTACTTTTTGAAGCATTATGACACTATCATTGTCAATGCTAAGGAGGAAGTTGACATTTGGATTGCATTTGTTTCCATTCATGCTCAAGGACAAGGCAGGTGCTTAGTTAAACTCATAGTCAGACAATATTTACATTACATAGGATGTTTTTTCGACTGATTTTTATCCACTCTGTAAGACCTCACAAATTCAGACTTAAATCATCATCTTCATCATCAGACTTAAATCCAAACATCAATAATTTTTTATGGCTTTTTATAAAGCGTAATAAATTTAACTGTTAAAAGATTTCTAAATGTCATCATATCCTCATCACTTAGATACTCTAGTTGCTTGTGTAGTCCTTTTACCTGTCTTTATTGTGATGAGCACAAGTCTTATTAGTAATGTTGCATGTAATGGGGATATAGATGCACTTGATGTGAAATTTGTTATAAACGCAAACATATGGTATACATATCTAAGTGTGGATTAATTATAGTTTATTAAATTTTCAAATATTTTGCGAAAAACGTAATTGAACAAATATTAGACTCTTTCTTTTCCTCATCACTTTATGATCAACGAACATCTTATGTAGTACAAATTTAACACAAATGAGTAGTTTTTTTATATACATGCATAAAAAATATAATGAAAGTAATGTTGAAATGTTTTAGTTATATTCGAAATCTGAATTGTTTTAGTTATATTCGAAATCTGAATATAAATAACTACAGTTTATACAAAGTGATATTTTTATTCCAAAACATTTATTTTATTGTGATACTTTTATTTTGTTGCAAGTTTATATCATGAAAAGACAACAATATTATTCATTTGCTAAATTTTTTTTTTTATTTTTGGAATATATATATATAGTGGTAGGAGTATTTTATTTTTTTTATGATCAAACTCCAACATTATCCAAACTCCATCAGAGTATATTTCTTGTGATTCTCAAATCCTAGTTATATGTTGACTTCATCCATTTTTATCATCTTATCTTCGCCATGATTGATGATTAGGCATTATTAATTTTCTTTTAATTGGATATTAAATGGTTACTAAACTAGCTGACAGAGCTCAAATTCTACCATTTATTTATTTATTATTTATTTAACTATTTAAGCAGATGATGTCACATCTAAGTACTCTTAATTAGTCTCCGAGTAGTTGTCTATTAATTAAATTAAATTAATTAAGTTTGATGTATTAAGTTACTTCTTAATTTGCATTTATATCCTAAAATTAATAAGTTTAAAATGTTGCTTCTACAAGCAAGGAATAAACTTAAAATCTCCATAAGCTTAAGGATAATGAGGTTGTTTTGTGTTTAGTTATACAATCCATTGAAGCTTAACTAAATTTAAAAATGATTATGAGCTCATCAAATTAGAGACGACTTCTCACAAGAATTTGTATTAGATAGACATACGTATACTCTACAATTGTTGGGAGATGAAACTGATTTTTCGCCCCTACTTAAATGACCTATAATTTATAAATTGACTACGTATAATCAATTCACATATAATGGAAAATAAAATGTTTTAGTGCAAGTAATAGATAGTACCCGTGCGATGAACGATTTATTAAATTCTGTGTCATATTTGTATGAACTAAGATTTTATAATCATTTAATAAATAAAATTGAAAAATTTTTGTAAATAGTTGAAAAAAATAAAATACATAATTTTTTAATACATTAATTATATGACCTAAAAAGTAAAAAATCAATTAATAAGGATAATATTATAGTTATAGTTACAAAGTAGTAGAGTTAATAGTATAAGTATTAGTCATGACATCATCATAGAGTTTTGTTTTAGTATACTCATAAGTCACTACAACAAATTTAGCCTTTTGCGACATTAGATTTAGTGGCATTAAAAAAATGACACCGATTCATATTTTTAGTGTAGTAATTATTGTTTTTTATTTTAAGTTCCACCATAAAGTGATTTAGCGACACTTAATTTGGTCTTTAGTGGCATATGTAATTGTCACTATAGTCTATAGTGGCATTTGTGAGAAATGTCACTAGATCCTATGTCGCTAAAAGCTTTAGTGTGACTTTTTAATATGCTGCTAAATGGTCAAATAAATGTCACTAAAATCTCTATATACACTATAAGAAATTTGAAATAGCGACATTTAAATTAAATGTCACTAAATATATCCCACTAAAAGCAAATTATGTTGTAGTGAGTTATTATAGATAGATAGATAGATAATAAAAGGGGGAAATATATCATCAGCTACTCTTGTGAGAAACCGTCTCTCAAAGAGACGACCTCAAAACAAGAAGCACATATTCTTATTTTCTCTTAAATTTGTGTAAATTGAGCTATTTAGCCTATGTCTAACTAACAATGATATCATAACCCATTTAAGTCATTTATGAGCGCATCACATAATGCAAAGATAATTATGGACAAAAGATAAAAATATTGCATACATTTATAAAGTTATAGTCCTTATAGAAGTATTAATTTATAATATAATCCTTATAGAAGTATTAATTACTTATAATATAATGTCTAAACGGTGAATTATCGAAAAGTAAAATCATGTTTATGCGGATGATTAGTGAATATGCTTTCCAAGTTGTTGATAAGCATAATTTGGTTGTCACTAATCCCGAAATTTGATTCCCTATTTCACTCCGCTAAACCTTTGTTTTTCATTATTTGTTTTCTTCTCGTATTCTATATTTTAATTAAAGTACATAATTTAAATTATATTTTGATTTGCATCATTATCTTTCATCTTGTTGCAAGTACAAAGTATATTTTATTTTTTAACAACATCCATGTGTAAGTTCTATCTTCATGATTAAGGATTAGGTGTACCGTGTACTAGTTCCTCAACCTCGTGCACTTTATAATGGCCGGCGTAATAGAATTTCTAGAATGTTTATTACTCCTAGTCCTAGAGTAAAAATAATGAATATATATTAGAAATGTGAATAAATATTAGTGTTAATTTTAATAATAAAAATTTTGATTTCGACCGACCTACACTACAATAGCGAGTATTTGATTTAAAATACTACTCTCTGTCCTATTTAATTTGTAACATTTTCTATTTGAGTCTATTCCACTTAATTTGCATTATTTCTATTTTTGGATTATGACCCATCACTTTTTTTTAATCCAATCCATACATTGTAACTCTCTTTTAATTTCAACCATACAATTCATTCTCTCTTCATTTATTACCATTATCTACCTTTTTTTAAAAAAATAATAATTTTCTCTTTGCTTCAAACTATATGGGACGGAGAGAGTATTAGTTTTGAAGTGTATAATACTCCCTTCAATTCACAACTATTGTCCCATTTTTTTATTTGGTAAGTTCATCTCAAATGTCTTATTTCTATTTTTGGTCATGATTTTTTTACCTAAATACCCCATTTTCATACAAGTAATGACCAAAATACCCTCACTTTTACTACTTACAATACCCCAACTTCCACCTTTACAATTAATTTAATCAATTAAAATACCCAACTATCACCTTTTTAGTGGACCTCATCCCACTATTAATATCCGTGCCCAACCAAATGAAAAAATAGATGTGAATTGAAGAGAGTATATATGACTCATAAGTTAGTAGAATGACGGTCATTGTCAAGTGAGTTAAGAATACATACAAATTAAAGATAAATTCTCAAAGTAATAAAGTTGGATTTTACATGATAAGAGTATCATATAATGTTTCCTAATGTTGATTACACCAGTCACCAGGTACATTGGTTTAGACACTAAAATTGGTAACTATTTCAAATTTTGTTAAGAATATTCTCTAAGATATTATTATATTCATATATTTTAGAAGATATTTTTTATTAAATTCAAAATAAATATCTTTCTTTAAAAAAATCAAAATAATTTTCAAATTTATTGTCTAAACTTATGCACTGGACGCATAGGTTAGAAAATTTTTAATTATTTTTGTAAGTAAAACTGTAAAAGGTCATTAGTGTTTTAATTTCAAGATTAACTATTGATATTGATTTTTAATTAGGAATGATTCCTTGAATATCTCAAATTTATTGTATTGTAGATATAAAGTTATGTAAACAACTTTTTTCCATATAATTGGTGAGAAGATTCATAGATGCAACATAAAAGCATCTAAATAACATGTAAAGGAAACTTTTCCACCCTTTATATCATCATTACACGTTGTTCTCTATTATTGATTTATACACCCTTTAATACGACTTTACTTTGGAAATAAAGTCTTACTCCGTATAACTATAGAGTAAGATTAGAAGCATCAGTATATACAATCAATAATGATGTATTTATAATCTAATTACTTCTAAATAAGGTTTTAAATTGTTCGCGCACTCAACTCAAAAAAAAAAAAAATTGTTTATGCACAAATGAGAATTTATTAGGACAGTCAAACAGATTAGATTGGATCGAATTTGGGTCGAACGTTGTTATATATAAAAAGGCCTCATAACCCCTTGATCCAAATATAACTAGTTTAGTTAATTGGACGAAAATCACAACTCTGATCCGACCTACAAGAGATTAGGTCGACATGAATTTGACCCTCTTAACCCATTTATTTTTTGTTTTCATTTAAAGGTTTTTAACATTGATTACATCTAGAAACAACATATCAATTACGAAAACAAAAGTTGTTTTTATAACATGGTATCAAAAGTTGATGTAATGAAAGAGTACGAGTTCGAAATTTATTTACCTCTTAATATTTGAGTATATAAAACATTTATGCAGAGGGTTTGCGTTTATACTTCTAGTCAAAAGGCCTTTCATATGGGATTCATTCAATATTAAATTTTTTAGTTAAGTTGATTCTTTTATAGAAACAACATTTACAAAGACAAAAATAATTTAAGTAAAAATATTAAATGAATTTAAAAACTAATTTATCTATTGTCTCAAAAACTATAGTGAAAGTTTTAGACTTTTTCTTCTCACAAAAGCATCTTCAAAAAAAAAAAGCATCTTAAATTACACTACAATATTGGTACTTGTTTATTATGAAATAATTTAACTATATATGTAAGGGACTTGTGTAATTTTTAGAGTTTTTTCCGGGCCTGTTCTCTCGCTTTTTTAGTTTCTTTTAGTTTTTTGGTTGTTGTTGCACCGTTTCTCTTTAGTTTTTATTGTTTTATGTTTTTTTATCTATTACGTTTTTATCTACACGTCGCAGGGGCTTCTCTTAGTCTTTCTTGAGGCGGAGAACTCCTTTTTGGTCACGCTCTCCTATTCATGAGTATGAGTTGCCGCCGTCTTTCTCTTCCCAGACCCTGTCCATAATTTTCTATGAGTAGGATACACTGGATAAGATGATAATGATGACGACTTGTGTAATTTTTACTCGTTCATTATCATATATATACTTTGTTTCTTTAATCATACCTTTTAACATGTATGATGCAATTCCCCTTTTTTATTATATGGGGTTTGTATAAAAAAATTACCAGTGTACGATCACAGATTAAAAGATAGTGCCAATAATAATGGTGGAGAATTATTAATTTTTGGTTTAATTTTAAAGAAGTGGTGTCAAATTGCACACCGTGTTAATTGATCCGACAAGCTTGGCATAAGTGGTGTATTAGGAGTATTGTTTAACATATTGCTTTAACATCTATACTCGCATCTTCTCATGAAAATCAATACATAAATCGAATTTTTTTGGTTGCTGAATAAATATTATTTTTCAGAAAAAAATATAAAAATAATTTTCACATAATAACTCTGTCCTTAAAAAAAATGAAAACAACGGGTCAAACAAATCTTGTCATTGAAGCTTCTTAAATAATGTAAGAATACTTCTATTTATATACGCCCGATAAAAGCTTATCCGACCCGCTATTGGATCAATCCAACCGAATTTGTTTATTTAATGAGTTACGTGTAGATAAAACTTTAAACTTGAAATAAAAATGCATGTAAATTTTTTATCAAATGTTTAATTATTTAATTATCACCAAATATATACATGTTTTAAGTTTATATTCACACTCATTTTCAATTTTGCCCTCTTTTAATTGATTTTCATACATCCAAATCTATATATATATGTTATATAATAATTTTATTTAAAAAAGAACCACTAGGTTAAGATTATAAATGAGTGCAAAGTGTAAAACAATAATAGAGGAAAGATATATGAATAAATAAGATAGAGAAGTGGTGAAAATGTGAAGATAGTAGAAATAGATGGGATGAAGTTAGAATAATATATGGGGGTTGACCCAATATGAACGCCAACATAATTGGACCAATTCTAAAATTACAATGGCGGCTGTAGCTGTTGGTTTTAAGGCAACGAACCAATGTAGTGTACTATAGATGTCTCTCAAGAGTCCAGTTAACTTATAAAATTATTAATTAGTATTTTTTTTACAGCTAGTCTCCTGAGAGACCGTCTTTCTGAGAGACGTCTCTCAGACCCAATCCATTAAAATTTATTGCTTACATTTACTCTATATTTTTCTTAATGGGCCGACCCAATTAGAGATGGTCTCTCAAAGAGACCGTCTCTCATAAGAATTTGTGTTTTTTTTAATTTATAAATTGGGCCAACTCCAAAACTTGAGGCATCTATTATGAGTCTAGTCTATATCTTTCTTTTAACTTATAAAATTATTAATTAGTTTTTTTTTTAATTTATAAATTGGGCCAACTCCAAAACTTGAGGCATCTATTATATAGACGGTTTCAAGTAAGAATTTGTGATGTACAATTACCAAGCTTCTAGTAATTAAAATGGAATCCAATAGAGTATTGAATGAGAATTGGTAGACTAGTGTGGGAAAGGGATAGGGTGTAAAGTGTAAAGCAGTCAATACGCGTCAACTCCTAAGGAAGGTTCCCATCATGGATTATATTTTAAGGGTGTTTGGCAAACGAATGTTAGCAGATAGCTAGTAGCTGATTATAGTGGTGGATTTGACCAACTGATTTTATTAACTAGTTTGACTAGCTAATTTAAACCCGCCGAATTTTTGAAATGGAATCTATTTCATACTCTGTTTGTTTTTATATTTTCTTCGTGTTAAATTTTAATTATGATTTTTCATTGATCTATATGGAAGAAACATATTCATGTGAGATCTTAATAGATTCGTCTCATTATATGTACTTTTTAGAATTTTAAATACTTACAATTAAAAATATTTGACATTTAAGTTTGCATTGGAATATGTGCTTAAATTGAATGGGAAAAACAAATGAAAACAAATGGAATAATATTTATTATGCAATCTAATGCTTATTGTGATTAAATATATCTTGAATTACGCATAATAAAAAATTTAAAAAATTTAAGATTGTAAAAATATTTTTCTCTGTTCTCAAATACTTGTATGATTGTATCCGATTGTGACATGTTGTGTGGAAAAATTTCACTATTAATAATAAGTATAGTAAAACGAAGGAAGTATGATTAGACGATTTAAACATAATCTAATTTAATATATTATTAGCCGCAATATATAAAATTAATTTAAATACGAACAAAAATACTTTTGTA
The DNA here is from genome assembly GCA_000753965.2 of Amaranthus hypochondriacus. Taxonomy (NCBI): domain Eukaryota; kingdom Viridiplantae; phylum Streptophyta; class Magnoliopsida; order Caryophyllales; family Amaranthaceae; genus Amaranthus; species Amaranthus hypochondriacus. Next base: position 25,116 of record JPXE02000022.1, on the reverse strand, counting down.
GCAACTACTTCCTCCGTTCCATAATACTTGCTACATTTAACTATTTTACGCAATCCAATGTACTATTTTGTTCATTTATATGTCGAATTATCCACATTTAAAAATTATAAAAAGTTTATATTATGAAAGTATGCGATTAGATGATTCAAACAAGATCCCACTTGACTATATTATTACTTATATATTAGCCGCAATATATAAAATAATCTTAAACAATAAATAGTGCCCAAATTCAAAATGTAGCAAGTATCATGTAGGGAGGAACTATATGAAAACAAAGGTAGTTAGTATTTATGAATGGATCATGGAAGATTACTCGTATGGAATAATACCAAATTACCAATTGGCACCCCATAACCCATTTTGTGCCCATTATTGGTGACGCCTTCGTTGTCAATGTTTTTTTGTAGGCGCAATTTATGGTGTCAAGTGGGATTTATTCATTTTCGCCTGGATGGAGAATTTAGATTAATAGTCAAATAAATGATTTGGTTTTACATCTTGCCAACTAATAACTAGTTTAACTTTTTTTATTATTTTTAAAATTGTGTTTTTTTTAACGCGTATTGTTTCGTTTATAGTGTAATTGTCACGTTTCAAAAAAAAAATATGAATTTAATTTTCGCATAGCCTTTCTCTTTTCTCGGTCAACTTGATAATAACAAAGTTTCATTTTAGTTTTAAACCTAATGATTTTGATCGACTATATTTATCCACATATTTCTCTCACTTCATCATAAAATAATCATTTTCTCATTTCTTGATTTTCACCCCATTTGTACTTGTGACTATTTCTTTTAGTCGAAAGGAGTATAATTGTGTTTTGAAATTAGATTATTTTGCACAAGATCATAATATATGTAATTATTGTCTATATAACGAAAAGAACTTAGTACAATTGCTTAAATTTAAAGAGTGACCACAATATACTAGCTAGTGTGTACATAAATCTCATGTTACATTATTCATGCTTTTAGTCTACGTACCCTACAACACATATTAGTTTACCTAATTTACACCATACAATAAATTAATTAATTAAATGAAAGCGAATTATAAAATGAAAAAAGATAGTGTTTGGCAACATAAAATTTATTTGAAAATAAAATTAAATTTTGGTATTTGCAAATTTTGATACTTGACCATATTTTACATTGTTATTGCAATTCTATGAAATTGACCTAATTTCACATTTCCAAATTCAAGATTTACGTACCAAACATAGTATTTGACCCAACTTAACATTTGAAATGAATTCCAAGTTGCCAAATGTATATCATGATTGACACTACAAAAATAATATGAATTCGTGACCAAATATTAAATCGCTGATTTGTAGGCAAAATGAAATTGGCGACCAAAAGGTAAAAAAAAGTCAGGTCGTGTAAAATATAGTCGCCATAACATATTTTGTCCCTAACAAATCGCCACTCGCGACCAAGCAAATTTATTAGGTCCATAAGCATAATTGAAAATGCAAAAAATAATGCAAGTTTAGTGATTCCATGATGTATTTTCTAAGGGAAAGTTAGGGCAAAGAGATCTAGAAGTGATGGTTCCAAAATTGTATGCATGTTGTGATACTCATAAGTCATAAGAGTTCCACTTAGAATGAAATGTGGCCAACTCAGTTGGGTATGACACCATCAAAATTGGCACATGGGACTTGGAAGTATCATTTTTAGCATCTCCATCTCGATCCATCTCCATTATTGCTTACACTTTCTTTCTATGATTGCCCCATCCACTTTTCTGCACGTTCTATGCTTTCGCTTTTTGCTATTACGATTACCCATATTATACACACGAGTGTCTTAAATTCTGAAAAAAATTAATAGTACCATTTTTTTTTTCTAAAATTATGTGTTTTAAGTGTCGCAGTCATGTTCGAGTATTGAGGATCTAAAATGGATATTTGTAGACAAATGAAGAGTCCGGGTGATTACGATCATATGTGTTTTTTATAAATGTTTGTTTAGCTTGAATATGTAAGAATTTTTAATCTAAAATGAAATATAGAGGAGATACAATAATTATAGTTAATGAGGAGACCTAAATGATACAGGGATGTTTGGTACGTACTTGGCTTTTACATTGACTTTTTGGTTGACTTTTGGATGTTCAAACTAAAAAAGTGTTTAATAAATGACTTTTAAGCCAGCTCAAAAATGGAAAAATTCATAAAGTTTCAAACCCAGACACTACATTAATTGTTCATTTATGAAAAGAATTTAACACAGGTTACCAGTGAAAATGGTTGAAGCTCTGATGTCCAATCGACAAACATCATTGCCAAAAGCGCACCATCGACATTAAGAATGCAGCAAACAGGTTGTCTGTGAAAAATTGTTGAACCTTCGATTCCAATCGACAAACATCACACAACAAAAAGTGCAACATCGGCATTGTAAATGCAACAAACAAGTTGATTGTGAAAACGGTTGAACCAAAGATTTCCAGTCGACAAACATCACACTGCAAAAAGTGCAACATCGGCATTAAGAATGTAGCAAACAGGTTGTCAGTGATAATGGTTGAACCTTCGATGACACACATCACACTGCGAAAAGTGCAACATCGGCATTAAAAATGCAGCAAACAGATTGTCGGTATAAATGGCTGAATCTTCGGTATCCAATGACAAACATCACACTGCAAAAAGTGCACCAACAGCACTCCTAAGAGACAACGCTTTGCTTCTTCGGTCAGCAAGGGCACTGATGCAGCTAAGAGCCACTTTATTCATATACACGAGTCGACATGCTTAAATATATTAGTACATTACACATACATAGCAGAAATTTGCTGCTGCAACGTTTTTACGATGGGAATCATATTCCCAATTACCAAACACAATAGAAGTCGATGAATATAATTCATAATATGCTGTTGATTGCAGCTCAAGAATGAGTTATGCTACAAGTGAACTCCAATAAGCTATTTAAATAGGGGTCGTCTTTGTACTTTGAGTAGATGGGAAGCTCGAGCGCCTGTTCTGCTATTTTCCGGTCCTCGTATATCTTTGATATAAGGCTTTCCAGAGAAGGAAAATTGGCCTATAATCATGTTCGAAAAGGTTATAAATAATTCTGGCTAATTCATCATAGGATGGAAAGTGGATGATGAAATCGTAAGATTTTACCTCTGGTCGTATATAACCAACAACAAGAAGGCGCAATTCTTCCCCGTAAAAATCATCCTTGAATTCGTGAAGCAACCAAGGTTCCTTCGGGAATCAAATGGGTCTCGGATATTAATGCAACAGTCACGACTCATTATCCAAAAAAAAAAAGTTTTGAACAGTGGATCGAAATTTCATTTTGTACTCACAATAGTTTTCTCTGGATTGTTGAAGTATGGGTTCCAGCCGATGCTCATAACCATCTTGTAAACGCCTCTTTTCGAAACAGCAGCCCATCCAAAGTATACACCAGATGGATGTTCCGAGAGAAGATTTGAGTAGCCCTCTATGGATAAATTAGCTACAAAACGTTGGAGATGTGATCAGCGCATACGATATAAGGTTCTTATGCGATATCAGGTTATAAATTATGAAGCATATTTACAAGTTGAACAAGCTCTTTAGATTGAACTTAGGAGTGCATTCACTTGTAAATAGATTCTGAAGGTCATAATGTGAGCAAAAACAACATGAAGCAGACAAAAACAACATATGGCCTCTAAGATGCTAAAGACTATGAGAAAACACGTAAAAATGTTGATCATGTTTAGGTGTTCAATCAGCCGGGCCGCATTTTGAGCCCTAATCCGGCATGTTTTTAGAAGGGCTTTGTAAGGGTCGGGCCGAAAAAGGGCTCTACTATAATTAAAATGAAGCGGGTTATAAAAGTGTTCAATAAGGGTCGGAAACGAGCCTTTGTAAATAGCATAATTAATATATAATTTAAATATTATAAATGACAATGCCAATGGGAATTATTAGTATTTTTTCAATTAATTATTATAAATGATAGTTTAATTGTTATAAATTGATAAATGGGGATTTGAATAATTTGTAGTAATAAAAATCAGCCGGGTTGGGCCGAACCGGGCCTTCAAAACACGACCCATTTAAAGCCCATTATAAGTTTAAGGAGCCCTTATCCAACCCGGCTCATATTTACTTATGCCCGGCCTGACCCTTATCCAGCCATTGAACACCCCTAATCATGTTTTAGTATTCAGATTTTGACATAAGAAATCAGCTAGCTTCAACTAAAATGACTCAATGAATGCTTGTAAAATCTCAAATATGGTTCCTCAATCACAAAACTCAAATGATCGGGTTTCAGTTTCCATTTCATTCAATTTGCTCCGACAAACTTTCTGGTTTGAAGTCAAATTCTATCCAAGCACCTATTCATCAAAGGATAGTTGTGGACTTGGCAAACACAATACGAATGTAGTCAAGCTCAAACATGGTAGTCGACTAGATGTCAAAGAGATTAATATCGTAGCAGCAAGAAGATTAGTAAAGAAATAACACGCACCTGTGGGGATGCCAAGTACCTTTGAGCCACGGCCAAATCCCTTAATGACTGGACCACCAATGTGCCAAGGCTCTACCGGAAGGGTTCCTTCAATCCCTGCATTTAGTAATGTACATATTCAGTGACATATGCTGCTAAAATCAAGACTCTTCTCTCCCTCCCATTCTTTTTTCTGGGATTAATACGCTGATTATTCTATCATAGCATTGCTTTGAGATTTAGGTTCATTGCAGTACAATCTTCAAAAGGAGGCAAGCCCCATTGCTCTGGATAAAGATCCAATAGAGAATTAATGACTTCGTCTGCCATCGTGTAGAGCTGCGATTGTTTCGGAATTGATGGCACAGCAACCACCTCCATTCCAGCAGCCTTGCCAGCAGTAACACCGGGTCTAAATCAGCCAGACAATTACACTTGTGACATTCTATTCAAATATCATATATGAAATAAAGCGCAAAATAGAGCTAACCATGAAAAATCAACCATAAGGAAGCACGGTACTCCGCAAATAGTATTTTTATTTTCTGTAGCACACTTACATAGAATCTTCAATGACGAGGCAACTGGAAGGTTGAACATTAAGCTGTTTGGCTGCTTCGAGGAATCTGCCAATTGAAAATACAACACCTAGATGAGACACAATTACAGTTCAATTCCTTTTCTATTTCATGGAACATTGTTCGTCGTACAACTGCTACAATGATGGCCATGCTTGTCTAACTTCAATCATCTCATTTTCTTCATAAATTTCGTTCAAATGCATTACCATTAGAAGACGTGGTATTAGGTGGTAATGGAAATTTGTAAACAAAAACAATTTTCTTGATCAAAGTTTCATTAGCAGGGGAATGACATGGAACTTTTGATGAAATTTTACACTATTAATCATTCCCGTTACCACCATTTAGTACCACTAACCAAACGGGCCGTCAGGGGTATCATGCACACGGAAGAGAGGATAGATACAAAGGTATTACATTCAAAAAATGAGCTTTTTAGAAGTATACTCTTACTCACATATCAGGAGATGGCTTCCCAACTTTTACTTGATCTCCACCAATTATAACATTAAATGATTCCTTCCATCCTGTAAATGGAAAAATTAGTAAGCATATAATGCTGAATGGAGAAATATACCCAGATTTTAAGAGCCCTGAAACTCTTACGATGAATTTTCTTTGTCTTCGACAACAATGTCATCGATAAAAATATGTTAAAATCTTGTATACGTACCATGACTGGATATTTTTTCCTCTATGTTGGATCTAGAAGAGTTTGAAGCCAAGGCGATTGGTATTCCATGTGCACACAAATGATTAATCAACCGGTTAGCACCTGGAAGAGCTTTGATATTGCTCCAGCTACAGACAAAATGAAAGTAACATATTTTAGAAGCTACAAATATCCCAAAACAAGAAGAAAAATGCCAACGCCTTAACTTACAAATACTCAGCAAGAGATAAACTTATATAAGGATCACATAATTTATTTCATTATAGTTCGCCAAGGCTATTCAACTGAGAACTGTGCAGGGTACCTCAACTCCATGAAAATAATCACAAAGAAATGATTAAACATTTATGTACACAACATGGAACAACACCATATCATTTTCCCAAACGAAAGCTAAGTAAAAGCCCAAAACATAAGAGGGTATTATCTAACATATTCAGTGTATATGGTCACATACTCATTAGGGTTTGCAAGCAGACCATATCATGACCAAGATGGTTACAACAACATTCCATTACGAGCATCATTAAGTAGCTCCCACCTAAGCTTAGATTAAGGGGTCACATCTATGCAGCCTTCCTTGTAACAACAAAAAGGTATTTTTTTTTATGATTGACCCTTGACGAAAAATATCTTAGATAACTTCACATAAATAAGTGTACATGACAATAATGATTAAATTAAACAAATAAAAAGAGAGTACTCATAGAAGACAATCATTTGAAATCAGAAAATGAAGCTAAAATAAAAACATGAAACAATCATCTGAACATGTTCACTTACTGACGTGAGAGAAGTGATCACTAATACGTAGAAGAAAAGCCAAAGTCAAGACCAAACATCAAGAATTGAAATAAATTTATTTAATAGAATGCAAAAAGAACAATATATTTGCTTCAAATCCTTAGGAAGTAATAAAATAGAAGTGCCATCAATAACATGATAATTTTTAACTGCATATGCGTTAGATCTGAATTTCACAGATATTTTCTAATGAACATCGAACAAAGAGCAAGATAACACAAGTATAGAAATGCAAAAAGTCTTGACTAGTAATCCTTGTAGAAGCATCCTTTCCGACCAGAGATATGAAATAGTAGAAAGAGAATTACTGATCAGAGAACATTGGGGTGAATTCTTTAACAAATTCCTCGGTGGTGCAAGGTAGTTCATAAGCTTCAACAACAGCAGCAGATGCTTCCAAAGGGGTCCTTCCAGCTATCTTAAGTGCCTCTCTTCCATCCCACTGCTTTCCATATTTAACCAAGTAGCTCCTCAAAACATCAGTTACTACTCCATCTGTCCTAAAATTAAAACAAAATCAACATTAAGTACGAAACAGCATTCATTATTTAGGATTATTTGAAAAGCTAAAGAGGCACATAAAAGCATCTCAGATGCACGGACGGACATCTTAAAACAGGAAAAGCTAAAGGTTTTCCCTCACTACCTTACACACACACACACTCTCTCTCTCTCAACTCATATTCCACTCAACACTAGCACAACTACACAAGAAATTCACAAAAGAACATGAAGAAAACGATAATACAAAAAGTTAAGATCCATGCTTCTAAAGCCCGACACAAATAGACCTTTCTAAAGTAGCTTATATTACAAAAAATCATATTGGCCTCTTTATTTAGAGGGAAAAAGCACCTTAGAACAGATGGGTAAGTACTAACTATGTCGTAAATAGAAACACAATGGAAATTTATGCTTCCTTAACATTCCCATGCCAACTACAGTCACATTTTCAAGAGGGCAAAAACACAAATCTCAGCCAGAAAAACTTCATAAGCAATAAGCATCCAACAATGCAATTAAACCTCCCATCAAAATTTCTTTTACCTGTATTAAGAAGAGTGCCATCTAAATCAAGGATGACAGAAGAAACCAATTTCCTAACAGGTTTCGCCATTGATATCTTGCCAATCATATGAAGCTCTTACACCTTTCTACTTTATATCTACACAAAGAAGCATTGAATTACAAAAGTGAATTAAAGAAATTAAATCATTACTCAATTATTTCAAAACAATCACATAACCCACCAAGTACATATGCTCAATAGCAACACAATTTCCAATACAACATCTTGCAAAAGATAACAGAAAATCTCAAAAGTTCATCAGATAAAGAACCAAACTTTTTGATTGAATATCAGTGATTACTAAATATAAACTATACTAAAACAAAATATGTTAATGTGACATGTGTCACTACCACAATGATTCGTTTCCCGCCGAAAGCACTTCTCTAAAAAATTATTCAGAGCATTCATCACAATTATTACAATTGCCTTCAAATATGTTTATTGTCATATTACAATTACTACACGAATTAGTATTTTGAGAAGTATTCTTGGTTGACTAGCTACGATTATTACAATTGCCCATAAGTATTTTGAGAAGTATTCTTGGTTGACTAGCTACGATTATTACAATTGCCCATAAATAAGTTTCTTGCTATATTACAATTATTACAATTGCCCACAAATAAATCATCTTACCTGACCAAAATCATGCTTTTTTTCATCATTGTGTATTAATTAAATCTCATATTTGAATTAGATGTTTTCAAACTTTTGAGTATTAATTAAATCTCTTATTCTTAAATTTCTATATATTAACATAACTCATATGACTATCAAAAACACAGTAACCAAACACACTTCATTAGCATAAAACAATGATAAACAATTTTTATTTGTTTTTGAGTATTAACAATGATAAACAATTTTTATTTTTTTAGCAACCAAAAAACAAAAAGATAAAACTGAACTTACATATGATTTTCTGGATCAAAAAGCCAAAGAGTACTTCTTCTTCAAAAATATCTTCAAAAGTTTCAATCTTTAGGTTATACAGAGGGCATCTTCAATCAGATTATAAAACATTGAAAAAAAAAACAACAATCTTAACTGATTTTGTTGTTTTTAAAAGAAATTGGTTTCACTTAACCGATTAGAATCAAATTAAAGACAAAACCATAGAATAACAAATTTAGAGAGAGATTATGTCAGAAACGGCTGGCAATTGGCATAGAGATGAAGATTTGATTGAGTTATCCCAATTCCCAAATAGACGGGTTTTCATTGGGTCTATTATATGATGGGCCAAGTTTTCCATAGTTCATTTAGCTATGCTAAAAAATGGAAAATATAGACAATCAAAATAAAATAATTGTGTATCGAAAATTTAAAAAAAAGAAAATTCAAATGATATAGTTATGGTGAGACAATTTTTATTGGAATGATTGAATGTACATTTAAAGTTGTAGAGTGATTAATTATAAATTTAAAGTAATCACTCACAATTTAAAGTTTGACACCTCACTTCCTAGAGGATCTTTTTAGTAACAACAACAACAGTGTTCATACTCATCATTCAAATAGCTTTATTCCGGATCTTCAAAAAAAAAAAGCTTTATTCCTGGTTCGTTAGACCATATAGGTAAGGCTGCAAATACTGATGAGGATCAGGGATCTACGGAATCTATGACCATTTCATTTTTTGAAAGCAAGTCTGTGTAGAACATGAGAGATTCGAATAGCTAGCCACTGCTCCATAAACTGCAAACAATGTATGCTGAAAGTACATTGAAAAAAGATATGATCATTGATCAATAGACTCGGGTGCAGCATTGCACATTAGGCAAACGTACACCCATTTAAACCAATTTATCCCTGGTTCTGCCTGCACATCCACTCACTTAATGGAAGCTTTACACAGCAGAGCCTCTTCGGAGCCCAACTACCCAATTAACCGTTATGGAAGGGTTGAAGAGCATCAATAACAAGCTTTAAGAATGATTACTAATAAAAGCTCTACACATCACATAACCCACCAAGTACATATGCTCAATAGCAACACAATTTCCAATACAACATCTTGCAAAAGAAAACAGAAAATCTCAAAAGTTCATCAGATAAAGAAATAAACTTTTTGGTTTAATATCAGTGATTACTAATTACAATATAATCAATTATAACACGATTTCAATTTAAATTATTAATTAATTATTTCAAAAAATTCACATTAACCACCAATTACATATGCATAATAGCATTAGCAACACAATTTCAAACACAACACCTAGCAAAAGAAAGCAGAAAATCCTAAAAGTTCAGTAGATAAAAGAACAAAACTTTTCAATTAAATATCAACAACTACACTAAAATTAAGCAGAATTAAGTACAAATTAGCTAACTGGTGGCATAACCCAATTCGAGTAATCTTAAATTCTAAAGAATTATAGGTGAAAACTCCATACAACAATACTAAATCAAATATTACTAGGCCAAATTGAAGAACTTCAAAAGGAATGCTAATTCTTCAATCATCAATGGTTAATCAATCAATAATTCAACATAATTTTAGTGGGCATTAAGATTAGCAGAAAATGAAATCGAAAAGATTACTGTTAATGGTAAAATTAAAGAAAGGGATTATCGGAAACAACAAACATGTAAATTTGGGCAAAAAAAAAAGATGATCAATGATACCGTAAGTTTGTGGTTGTGGAAAGTCTGAGAATTGAGTTAAACTTTGGTTTAAACCCTAAACTAAACTAAAATCGGTTCGGTTTGGTTTTGCATTCCAAAACTGCAGGGTTTTTTTTCTTTTGATTTTGATTTGAGTTCTGCAATCAGAAAGTCTAAGTAAATAACGACGTGTGAGGTTAGGAAATTACCTATATGTGGTAGGAAATGTGATAGAGCTTTGGTGTTTTAATTTATTTTTTTTATTTTGTTTATTTTAATATTATTTTTTTTGTCTTTTTGTCGTTATTTACAAATCACGCGTATTATTTAGAAATTTTTGTTTTGCGATTTGTGATATTGATTTTAAAATTGAATTTTCATTTGTATTTTACAACGGTTTTATTTTTAATCTCTTTTTAAATATTTTTATATTGATTAAAATTTACAATTAATAAATTAGTTTTTCTATTGGAGCTTTCTTATGCTGAAAATTACACATATATTAAGAAATAATAGAGACATTAATATTGTGTAAATAGGGTTAAAAAGAATGAAAATAAAATAAAATAATGGCAACACAATGCAAGTTCAAATCATTACTTAATTATTTCAAATTGTATTAGAAGACAATATATTGAAGGAACATTGATTTAAATTTTATTCACCCCTCGTAAGTAGAATCAATAGCATCATGCATGTATGCGAAGAACATGTAGTGTATGTCCAATTTCTCGTAAGAAGGAATTGATAAAATATAATAACATATCCTAGAAATTTTCGAGCATTAGTTTTTGATTGAGTTGGTTACGATGGAAAATGATCATTTGTTTGTTTTCTTTAGAAAACTAATTGAATTGAACTTTGGTTTAAACCCTAAACTAAACTAAAATCGGTTCGGTTTGGCCGTTTGGGTTGGCATCCCAAAATTGCAGTTTTTTTTCCCTTTTGTTTTGCTTTTGCAATTTGTAATATTGATTTTAAAATTGAATTTGCAATTGTATTTTACAACGATTTGATTTTTAATCCCTTTTTAAATATTTATTTATAGATTAAAAATTACAATTAATAAATCAACAAGTCTATTGAGAGACTGTCTTTTTGAGAGACGTCTACTCTCAGTCTCAACCCATTAAAGCTTAATTAAACTAAAAAAATGATGGACTCATCAAATTAGGAAGGGTGTCTTAAAATTAATGATATGGATATTAGGCTTTCATCAAAACATTTACATTTAAATTAGCGAATTTGAGGAGTAGATAAATTTTCGTATGAATTGAGAGATAGACAAGATTTGAGCAGCCGAACCAGTGACCCTTCAATCCAATTGTTTTTGATATTATTTTCACTTAAAATTAATTTGGTTTTAAAATTAAATATAATTTTCAATAAAAAATTAAACGAAACTAATTTAGGGATCGGTGTGCTTATTATTATGATCAATTATCAAAAGATAAAGAAAATTACATAACAAATGTACTTATATAATTATATTTTAATTTTCAACACAAATTACATAGCAAAGCACACGCAACAAATAAGAATTAAAGTTTTACTGCTCCAAACCCTGTTACTGGGAAAAGTAACTAGAAATATATAGAATTACAAGAGCAGGCAACACACAATATTATTATATCTCATCTCATGATAATTAGAATGAATACGTAAAAATTATAAACGAAAAGAAATAAACTGAAAGCAAAGTAAAACGATTAGTAGCATATAGAGCAATACTACTTTTTCAACTTTCATTCTTTTGACCATATAAGAACATTGTTGGCGGCACTTCCAACTGTTTAAAAGCATTTCCAAGTTGCAAAATGATCGCATCTTAAAGTTCCACAACAAAAATTACCAGGGGCAAAATTACAAGCCTGGTTTCTTTTGTTGCACCCAAGAAAGTCCAAAGGACCAGCCGAGATGGTTTGAGATTGAAAAGCAAATACTATAAAAATAATAGCAAGTAAAAGTACCAAACGATCAACCTTTTTCATCATCTTTTTTTTCACTATGATACTACAAACAAACACTTGTAATAAGGTTAATTAAGTCGCTAATTCTTTGGTAATTGAGTAATTTAGTGCGTGGATGCTATTCATCTTCGACTCTCCGCATTATATATAGCTGAAACTTGGGTTGACTTCATCATGTACGTGCGTGCATGCTTCTTTCGAAGCGTTATTTCTGTGGCTGCACTCTCATGCAAAAAATGATGAGTTATCTCTGATATGTGCAACTTTGTGGGCATGCTGGATTGGTCGAAATAAGAGCGTGATGGAGGGTTCCTACTGTGATGTGGCACAACTCTCTCATTCCTTGTGCAACCTTGTGAAGGAGCATATTGGGTATATCCAGAGAATCAATCCAGTACCTCGTCAATGTGTGCGGGGCTATGATGCTTGGAAGCCTCCAGGTGAGGACTTTACTAAGATTAATTTTGATGCATTTGTTGGGTCCGGATAATACACAAGGGGTCTGGGAGTGGTCTTTCGCAATGCTCACGGTTCGATCCTCATGACGGCCGGAATAAAGCGGATACAAGCAAATTGGAGTGCTAGCCTCACCGAAGCGGCTGCTGCTCTCTATGGTCTGGAGATGGCAAGGCGTATGGAATTCAAGAAGATCCATCTCGAAGGGGATGCGCTCAACATTATTACGTCCATTCAAAAAAAGGAGCGTGGTTTGGCCCCGATCCATTTAGTTTTTGATAGTTGTTATGATGTGTTGTCTTACTTTGATGCTACTCACTTTAGCGTTGTCCGGAGAGTCGGTAATACCGCGGCCCATATGGTTGCGCGATGGGAGACGAACTATAACACTGAAAAGATTTGTATGCCTCCTTTTCTGGAGTGCCTTCGAACCCTTGAGGAGCTCGATTTGAGCTAATTTGAATGAATAGGTGATCTTCAAAAAAAAAAAAAAAGATTTGCATCAAAGAGAAATTAGTGCATTTTTAAGAAAGTGGTAATAAGTGAGGAGAGAGAATGAATTGTGTGGATGAAATTAAAAAAGAGTTAAAATGAATGGATGAGATTAAAAGAAAGTGGTGGGCCATCGTCCAAAAATAAAAATGATGCAAATTAAGTGGGACGAACCAAAATGAAAAATGATGCAAATTCAATGTGACGGAGGGAATAATATAGTATGTATATTGAAATTGCTTGGAGTTTAATTATTTGACCACTTCTCATGCTAGCTTTATCATCATTGTATGTTATATACATGATACAAATTAAAGAATTAAGTACGTATCATGGAATGAACACACGAAATGCTTTTTTGTAATTGTTTGTCGTGCTCATATCGATTTGATGGGAGATTTTATTCCAACTTAATTTGTTGCACGATCAAAGGATCACCAAGTGCCCAACCACTAATTAATTAGTTAAGGCCTAAGACTCTAAGAGTAGGGATGGTAATGGGGCGGGTCTGGAGCGGGTCCAACCAGATTCGGACCCGAACCCTTTTAATTTTTTGAGATCCAGACCCGGATCCGTACCCAAAGGGTCCAAAATTTTCAGACCCAGACTCTCCGAATCTGATGGGTCTAGGGTCTTTAATGGGTCTAAAAAGAGTCTCTTTGATTTGTCAAATTTGAACCATTTGTAAGTTATTATATTTTTCGTTTATTTGTAAGAGAGTTATTATCGCATTTTACAAATATTTAATACTAATTTAACATCTAAAGTTGCATAGTGCCATCCATATACGCTTAAATTCTATTATAAATACTAGTTCGAGTCCATATAATAAGGGTAATTGGGTTAGCACTAAGCAAGTAACATATATATTATTAATATATATTATAATTATATGAAAAGAAAATAAGTGTTAGGGGCAAAATTCATACGTAGAAGACAAATAAAAATGAACAATTTAATATTTATAAGGGTCTAAGGGGCGGGTCCAGGGTCTAGGTCTCGGACCCGGACCCAGACTTGCCAATTATTTTTTAGATCCAGATCCGATCAGGATCCGATGGGTCTCAAAAAATAAGACCCAGACCCTTAAAAAAGGGGCGGATCCGGAGCGGGTCCAATAGGGTCCTAGACCCGTGACCATCCCTACCTAAGAGATGGCAGACGGGTAAAACTTCACGAGTTTCGTATTGTATTCGTCTTTTTTAATTTGTAGCGATCGAGTATTGAAATGAATTTGGTGGGTAGTAGGTGAATATGGGTATGAAAAGTCCTACCCGCTATGAACATTGAGTAGGTGGTGACCTTGTGGCCCGGTTGGGTTTGCATCCCAAAATTGCAGTTTTTTTCCATTTGATTTGCTTTTGCAATTTGTGATATTGATTTTAAAATTGAATTTGCAATTGTATTTTACAACGATTTGATTTTTAATCCTTTTTAAAGATTTTTGTATTGATTAAAATTTACAATTTATAAATTAGTTTTTCTATTGGAGCGTTCTTATGCTGAAAATCACACATATATTAAGAAAAAATAGAGGTTTTACACAAGTTCAAATCATTACTTAATTATTTCAGATTGATTTAAATTTTATTCACCCCTCATAAGTAGAATCTATAGTGTCATGCATGTATGCGGAGAACATGTAGTGTATGTACAATTAAGGAATTGATAAAATATAATAACATCCTAGAATTTATTTTATTACTATCATTCTAAAATTTGCTACCAAAAATAAGTGGTAGAACAAATACAAAGTAGAAGAATAGAATTTTAAATACATGTGCAGGGATGAAAGCAAAATGTAGGAAAGAATAATATTAGTAGAATATTAGTAGAATATTTTATTTTATATTTTATATTATTTTGATTTAGTTTTCGATATTTTAATATTCTGTAATATTTCGTTTCTTTAATTTAGTTCTAATCTCTTGTATAAATAGAGGTAGTACCTCTCATTATTATTTAATGCAAATCAAGTATTCACCAAATTAAACTCAAACTGAATTCCGCATTATGATTTTCTACACAAAAATCCTAATCATTAAACTAATCGTTAGAGTATATAACATAATATGGGGCCTCAACCATCAGCTTAAACTTTTAGTAGAGTTGGCTTCCTTGACATGGTATCAGAAGCCGACGTGACAAGAGGTCACGGGTTCGAATCTCAACTACCCCTCATTTAATAAAGTTAAATATTCAGCGTATGCGCATCCACACTTCTAGCTCAATAGACTCTTGTGTGAAAGGGCGTGTTAAAGTATATAACATATCGCCTCAATCATCTGCTTAAGTTTTTGGTTGAGTTGGTTCCTTGACACTAATCGATCATAATTCTAAAAATTATAACAATTTTTCTAACCTATGCATTTAATGCATAAGTTTTCCTATTTTATTATGTGTAATCCATACTAAAGTTGCCGTAAGATGTAAAATATTTCAGATTATTATTTGACAATTTTTTTGCCTCTCCTTTTCCTTAATTATCGTACTATTTCTCTTTTCTTAATTTATAAATTTATAAATCTCTATAATCTCGAAACCAAAAATTGGTTTTGAACGCTTAAATTAATAGAATTAGAGAATGAATGAGTAAACTTATGCGCCAGATGCATAAGATATATCTAAAGATTTTGATCCAAAAAAAAAATAAATTCTCGTTGGTTTAAGCTGTAAGATTGATTATTAGCCATGTTACCTTAATAATTAATAAATTAGTGATAATATTAAATGTTGTAATTTTAATTTTAATGCCACGAGAATCATGGCATGATTTTTATATTAGATTTCATTATTATTATTATGCATGCTTAGCTCTTCTGTTGATAACGCATATGATTTCCTTGATTTGCACCTCAAATTCGCTTAGATGAATAATCAGTACTTAAAGTCATTTTTCTGTAAAGGAAAGTTCTAACCTCCTGACATTTAACATAAAATCAATCCTACTATTAATTCTTATTAAATCGGGTTTTATCTAAGTTAATGTAAGAACGACTTTTCTGACAAGCTCATGGGATTGAATCCCACCTAGTATGAAAATGTATCTTGTCTTATTTGGATAATAAATATCGTTTTTCAAAAATGATCTTTAATTTCATTCTCACCTAGTCTTTCTATCTTAAAATAATAATAATATAATAATTAATTCTATCTAAATTGGTGTGATATATGTTGAATCATGAATAATTATTTGCAATTCAATCCACTACAAAATTCATTTAATAATCAATGCATTTAAATAATCGAAACATGGTTAAATAAAAGGCAATAAAAAGACTAAATGTTCGAACTCTTGACCTTCTAGTTAGGAAGACGTTAATCGTCTCAGAATCCATTCTATGGCTTGCAAATTGGAGGAAAAAGTTGGATGAGTAAGGAAGTATGAGAGGTTGAGGTTTGGATCATGACATAAGGTGATTGATCAAAGAGTTACAAGTATGCAGAGTGCCTTAAACAAGGCAATAATGTGCGCATTAAGTATGCTAAAATCTTAAAAAGTGCTTTAAACGAGGCAAGCAGCAAAAATGAGGGCGATTCTTGCAATTTTTCACCTGGTAATTGGTGTTGTGGAACTTTAAAATGCGATCATGCTGCTACTTGGAAGTGTTACGATTGGTAATCACCAATTATTACACCTCCAATAAATATGTTTGATTCATCAAAGAATGAAATTGTTATGTTATGTTATTACGTGTTGTGTTGTTCTGTTGTTGTATTGTTTTCGAATTATGATGGGAATAATTATAATGTAATCCTATTCCTAATTTACTTTTAAGAAGTAATTGATTTCGGAATAGGAATTATTTGTTGCTTGTTGCTTTGCTATGAAGTAATTGATTTCGAAATAGGAATTATTTGTTGCTTGTTGCTTTGCTATGTACTTGTATCAGAAATTCTAATATATTATGGTGCTTTATTATAAATATTGTCTTGCTATCTTCCATATTTTTGTTTAATACCGTATTAAATTGTACTAAATATTAATTTTAAATAATTTTATTAATATCTATATATACTAGATAAATTATCATTTTGATTGTCAATTAATACATATACTAGATAAATTTTATTAATGTATATACTAGATAAATTATCATTTTGATTGTCAATAGATTGCTAAAACAACGAATTTATAAGCACCGGCGGATTAAATGTAGTGCATGGAAGGGTCATGATCCTACCAAATTAAAAAAAAATTAATATTGAGGAAAAATTATCGAAAATAATACAATTTTTTTGTTATTTCCTTACAATAATACAACTTTTGACTAATTATGAATAATATTAACTTAAAGGGTGTTTCCCTAAAACATAACTAACATGTTAAAAATTAAATTATAAGAGATTATACGATAAAAAGTTAGTTAATTTATTATTATTCTAGAAAAAAACTCTCGAAATTGAAGTTATTCATACTTTGTTGTAACTTGTAACAATAGCTAAGTGCCTACTGCCTAGGTCAACAAATGAAAACGATTGTCATTTTTATGTGATCTCAAGTGAACCTATTAGCAATAAGTTTTCATAACCATGCAAATATGAAGTTGTATTATTAAATCGTTCAAAACTAAGTGTTTTGGACTTAATTATTCTAGACGCAAATTCGTCGGATCATAAATTTAAATTTGAATCTGAATCTGAATCTAAATCTCATATTTTTAGACCTCTTAAATATGAATTTGAATTTCATATTTTTAGATTTTTTGATTTGAATGGGAATTTGGTGTGAAATTAGATCTAATTGGATTCCATCCAAATTTGACCTTTCTTGAGTGATGGCTGCCTTTTCCGATCTTATGCTTAATCTCCTTTTAAGTTCCATGAATGTGTTATTTATAATTGTAACAAGCCTAGTTTTAGATCAACAGTGACTATCTATGGATGTTGTAAACTAATCCGACATACTAACATAAGTCTTTTCAGTGCAATTTAGCCTAATTCATGCGCACCCAAGAAAACATCCTAGGAGTTCGCTCATCTTAAGATTACTTCCCACCAAGCACGCTTCACTACAAAGTTCTTAGTAAATAGGCTTTCTTGAAAAAAAGATGCATCTTGTTTATATTAGTAGTCTATCAATCCTTTTAAAAGCTCAACGCAATGTATCATAAGACATGTAATTACTAAATTCTAAACATTTCCTTTATACTTATATGAGTTTAATTATTTTTCTAGCGTACAAACGTGTAAATGTTTGAATGAAGGGAAAGGAGGGAGAGGAAAGAAAAGAGAAGAGAGATTGATGTTTTTCCTTTTCAGATCTTTTTAGTGTCTAAATTGTATCGTTTAGAATGTAAATGAGTCCTTTCATTTAATTTCCTCCACTTGTTTTTTCTCCTTTAATTTCTTTCCCTTAAATTTTCTCCAATTCAACATAGTTTTTTGTTATATGAAGTAGATAATCAAAAGTTATTTCAATTTGAAGTGGCACTAAAAGATAATGTGTGACAATAAAATTAAACACAATAAATCAACAATACATCATATCACATTAAAATTTCCAACACAAGTTACATTCCAAAGCAACAAGAAACAAATATTAAGTCCTCCTAATACATACTTTGTAAAGTAAACTAGGAAAGGATAACATTATTATTTCCTTAATAGTTAAAAACAACACAATAACATAGAAAACAACAACAGCTAGAGCAGTGCTACAACTTATTTAGTTTAGCAAATGAACTTTGTTAATGGGGTGTAATGATCGGTGAATTACCAATCGTAACACTTCCAAGTAGCAATGTTTCGTGGCGATGTTTAGTGGATTCATGAGATATATATGGCCATTTTAAGAATTAATTAAGATCGCGTTCATATGAGGATTGATCATCTTAAAGCCGGGAGGTTTGATGTTTTATTTAGGATTCACTTGGATCAAAGGCCAGCCTGAAATGAGGGTATTATTCTAAATTTATAAATAAGAGCTCTCTTTTAATGAGTATTAATTTTGTTGTAACAAAGCTAGGTGCCTAGGTCAACAAATGAAAACGAAAATCATTTTTATTTGGACTCAAGTGAACCTATTTGCAATAAGTTTTCATAACCATGCAAATATGAAGTTGTATTATTAAATCGTTGAACACAAATTCTTGTGAGAAATGATGTTTTTAGAAATCATTTCTAATTGAACCAATTTATAATATATTATTTTTTAAATTATTGTAAATAGACATTAAGAAGATTTAAGTTGAAATTTGAATATTGAAAGTAGGCATTAAGGATACGATAAGTAAGCATTTAGGATAATATAAGTAGACATTAATTTTTAATGGGTAGGGCTTAAGATACGTCTCTCAAAGAGACAATTTCTCAAGAGGATCGTTCAAAACTAAATGTTTGGGACTTAATCATTTTAGAAGCAGATAAATGGGATTATAAATTTGAATTTGAATCTGAATCTAAATCTCCTATTTTTATTAGACCCCTTGAATATGAAATTTGAATCTCATATTTTAGATTTTTGGATTTGAATGGGAATTTGGTTCTAGGCTAAGAAGATGAAGGTGAAATTGGATCTAATTGGATTCCATCCAATTTGACCTTTCTTGAGTGATGGCTGCCTTTTCCTAGCTTATGCTTAATCTCTTTTTTTGTTCTAAGTTCCATGAATGTGTTATTTATAATTGTAAAAAGCTTGGTTGTATTGGACCACCGGCGGACTATTTATGGATGATATAAGTTGATCCGACGTATTAACATAAGTCTCATCAGTGCACTTCAGCCTTATTTATGCGCACGCAAGAAAACATCCTAGGAGGTCGCTCATCCTAAGATTACTTCCCACCAAATACGCTTTACTACAGAGTTCTTAGTAAATAGACTCTCTTGAAAAAAAGATGCATCTTGTTGATATTGGTAGTCTATCAATCATTTTAAAAGCTCAGCGCATTGTATCATAAGACATCTAATTACTAAATTCTTTATTCTTGTATGAGTTTAATTATTTTTCTAGCGTATAGACGTTTACACTATGTCACTATGTTTGAATGAAGGGAAGGGAGGGGAGGAAAGAAATGAGAAGAGAGATTGATGTGTTCCTTCAAAATCTTCTTAATGTCTAAATTGTATCGTTTAGAATGTGAATAAGTCCTTTCATTTGATTTCATACCCTTGCTTTTTCTCCTCTTTCTTTCCCTTAATTTTCTCCAATACAAGATAATATTTTGTTATATGAAGTAGATAATCAAAAGTTATTTGAATTTGAAGTGGTACTAGAAGATAATGTGACAATAGAATTAAACACAATTAATCAACAATACATCATATCATATTAAATTTTTCAACACAAGTTACATTGCAAATTAAAGCAACAAGAAACAAATATTAAGTCCTCCTAGTCCTAACATACTTTGTAGGTAAACTAGGAAAGGATAACATTATTATTTTGTTAATAGTTAAAAACAACACAATAACATAAAAAACAATGGCTAGAACAATGCTTTAACTTATTTAGTTTAGCAAATGAACTTTGTTATTGGGTGGATTGTTGATTACCAATTGTAACATTTCCAAGTAGCCGCATGATCGCATTTTAAAGTTCCACAACACCAATTACCAGGTGCAAAATTGCAAGAACTGCCCTCATTTTTGCACCCAATAACTGAGTCGAACAAACCTGCCGAGGTAGTTTGAGGTTGAGAAGCAAACACTACAAAAATGATAGCAAGCAAGAGAATCAAACTAACACCCTTTTTCATCTTCAACATATTTTTTTTTGATAATCTTACTTGCTAATTAATCTCTCAAGTAGTAGAAGAAGTAGGTTATTTTGTGTGTGGATGCCATTGAAGCTCGACTCTACACTCTATATATAGTGCTAACACTTGGGTAGACTACACTCCATCATGTGCTTGCTTCTTAATGCCTCCTAAATTGTTGGAAGTGCCCATATGATCACATTTTGTGAAGCTTCATCTTCATCTCGTTTACTTCATTTAAATAATTGTTAAACAAGATTTCTTAATTTAATGCTTGATTTCATTTAATAAATTATTTAGAATTGAATTAGGGAAGAAACATAGTTAGAGCGGGAGGAGCGACCCTTTTTCCATCATACAATGTGGTGTTGGACAAACAATAAAATGACTGATTTTGAACATACGATTATTATGAGCAACTTGTTCAAAAACAATGTTTTTTCTAATAGCAAATTGTTTCAACCAGCTAATATATCAAATATTAGCATTAGATGCCACTCTGACTCAACCATCTTTTTTTGTCAAAATAAGTTAAAATTGTTCAATAAACGATTTTACCAAACACTCCCAATTATATAGATGATAATAGCTTTTAGAATTATATATTACTAGCGGCGGGTTAACATTTATTGGCAAATGTCTCATATTTTTTCGGTGCAAAAAGATTTATAATTACTAGGTATTAAATTATAATAGACTATAGTAAATCAATTTATTTAATAATGTACAATTTTTATTTACGTAAAGAATTAATTTAAAACTTTTTTTTGTTATATACACTAGGTCAAAACTAATTATGATAGCATTGGGTAATGGTTAGTTTAACGGCAAAATTAACCTCTTTATAACTAAAATTAATTTAGGTGTACGTTTTTGCCCCTCAATTTCTTCACCATGTTAGGCCAGTGATGGAATAAATTATACTCCCTCCGTTTCCGAATGTTCTTCCCGTTTAGAATATTCTATTTTGAAGAGAGAAATTTGATTAAGATTTTTAAGACATATATTGATGATAAATATATCCATGTGAGATCTCGTTAGATTCGTCTTAATGTATACTTTTTTATTATATATTTTTAAAAAATTTTTATAATACGTATTTAGAGTTATTAATGCTCAAAATTTACTTTGAAAAACTGTGCAAAAAGTAAATGGGAAAAACATTTGAAAACGGATTGAGTATAAATTATAGGAGTATTAGAGTTATAATTAACAGCATATATTTTGAATGAATTTATAATGGGTTGAACTGCAAATAATTAATCATAATTAATGGATTCATGAGACATATGGCCATTTTAAGAATTAATTAAGATCGCATTCGTATGAGGATCGATTATTCGGAGGTTTGAAGTTTTTAGGACGTTTGAATTAAGAGTAAATATTTTATAGGGTTAAAAGGTCAATTTAATGAAAAAAAGGTAATTTGAGATGCAAAAAAATAATTTAAATTATAATTATAAAAAAGGTAAAATGAGAGTAAACTAAAAAAAATAAATAAAAAAAGAGGATGATTTATCACATTTGGACAAAAAGAATTCTCACATCCTCCCCTAAGATAATTTATATCAAAATGAGAGAACTAATTGCTATGTTATCCATTTTTCATTACTCCCTAACTAATTCTTCCACCTCTCTGATAATCAAATTCCTTAAATTATTTAAGTTAAACGATTTTAAGGGTAGGTCTATAAGGCAGCCGCCCAGGGCCCATGATTTTAAGGAAGAAATTCCTTTTTACATTTCTAGATCATCTTTGAATTTATCTGATTCAATTAATTAATTGTTAACTTTTTAATTACTTATTTGATCCACCCAAGCAATTT
The DNA here is from genome assembly GCA_000753965.2 of Amaranthus hypochondriacus. NCBI lineage: Eukaryota > Viridiplantae > Streptophyta > Magnoliopsida > Caryophyllales > Amaranthaceae > Amaranthus > Amaranthus hypochondriacus. The sequence goes on along the minus strand of JPXE02000022.1, from coordinate 2,463 downwards.
TCTTTTCTTTTACTGTGAAAATTTGCTGTTTTGTTTAGTACTTAAAAACTAGGTTGAAATCATATCACAGATATTATAGTATATACTTCATTTGATCATTTATTGAAAGTAATCCATTTAGTTTGACATTTGCACTTGTAAAGCATATTGTTATCTAGAAAGATTTTTTTGTTTTGTTTAGTTTGACATTTATTGTTTACAACTTAGTTAGCTTCGACATAATGCAATATCGGAGTCTACAAAGATTTTTTTAATTGTTATCTAGAGCTTTGACCTCAAACAGTTCATTTTAGTTTGGTATTTCAACTTAGCTTGTTAAAATTTTACTTCATTGTGTTATTGTTGTTAAAATATGACAAAAATTACTTATTTGTCGACCTTTCTACACAACACATTGATTTATTAAAGTACTCAGAAGAAAATATCAAATGCGGCTCATTTTGATATATATATATGGTTTAATACAATATGTATTCTCATGGTTTAAACTTTCATTTACAAGAGTTAATAAGACGTACTTTAACTATTAAAATTTAAAAGGGTCAATTTACTAATCCCTCCCTGGCTCCGTCCATAATTATGTTTAATATTTGATCATTTATTCACTTTTTGTGAGAGAAAAAAACTCAAATATTGTATACATTTATAGATAGCATTTCTTGTGAGGCTCTGAAAAAACCGTTACTGTAATAATGGGGGGCCTTTAATGATAATTCGCCTAGGGCCCAAAAATATCTAAGACGATCCTGTATTTAACTAACTAACTTTATTTTCTTACTTTGCTTTTTGTATTTATATATCCCTTAAATATTTATGTACATTCAATCCAGGCATATACTCCTGATAAGTGCAATTATTTGCACTTATCCGTACTATTTCTACGCTCCGTGAACAAAGTTATAGTGGTGTTTAGGGATTATAGTAGAGAATTGTTGCAATTTTTGTCTCTTATGCTTATTTGATAGATTTATGATAATATGAGGCAGAATTGAAGCTTTTTACTAATATACGGAGTTATAAGAGGGTGAAGGCTTGGTGAAATAGCCTAAGACCCCTAGCATGATGGAGAAACGAGGCTAAACATGTCCAGGAGGAAAGCGACGAGTCGCCACAACCAGGGCAACGACTCGTCGCCCAATTACTGATCTCAAATTCAATCCAGAAGAAAAGCGGCGACTCGTTGCATAGGCTGTGGCGAGTCGTCGCTTTTCTTCTGGATTGAATTTGAGATCAGTAATTGGACGACGAGTCGTTGCCCTTGTTGTGGCGACTCGTCGCTTTCCTCCTGGACATATTTAGCCTCGTTTCTCCATCATGCTAGGGGTCTTAGGCTATTTCACCAAGCCTTCACCCTCTTATAACTCCGTATATTAGTAAAAAGCTTCAATTCCGCCTCATATTATCATAAATCTATCAAATAAGCATAAGAGACAAAAATTGCAACAATTCACTACTATAATCCCTAAACACCACTATAACTTCGTTCACGGAGCGTAAAAATAGTACGGATAAGTGCAGATAATTGCACTTATCAAACCTTCCCATGCTTAACCTTTGCTCGTCCTCGAGCAAATCGAGGTGAAAATACAAATAAAACAAGGTCAAGACATGATCCGCAACTCCTAAACTACTTCTTATATCTCCCTTTCCTAACTCCTCAAAGAATATGAGAAATGAAAAAGAAAAACTACAGCTTATCTCTCCAATTAATGGTGGCCTACCCAAATACCTTCCTTATGACTCCCTCTTCTTATGACGCCACACCAAAGCAAAATGACAAATAGATAAACTATGAATCTCTCTTTTTCTCTCATTTTGCCTAGGGGCTCATTTTCGGGTTTTCTCCCTAGCCACTCATTCATTTTTTCAAATCTCACTTGCTTACCCACTCATGCCGCTCTTTTGCCTAGGTCGCCCTTCCGGGTTTTCAACCTAGTTGGGCTTTTCTCTTTTCAAGCATGTTTTTCTTTCCCTTTTTCAATAAACAACAAGTATAGATTCAGCTACAAAACAAAAATCAAAATGCATGATCAAGCTAAATCTATACAAATACATAGGGTAGAAAGCGTGAATAAACAAGCAACAGATTTCCCCATGCTTGCTTTTCACGGCGGGCAGCAATAGGGTGTTCAGCAGCCCTAAAGATGCAAGGTCTTTAGTAACCCCAGATAAGACAATATAGCACAAAAATATGAGAATGTAGCCTACCTAATAAACTCCAATGCTAAACCGGGATAGCACCATCGGTTGTCATAGCTTGCCATGTTTAAATAACTAACTAAAGTTATTTAACTAACTAACTTTATTTTCTTACTTTGCTTTTTGTATTTATATATCCCTTAAATATTTATGTACATTCAATCCAGGCATATACTCCTCATTGAGAAAATAATACTGGAATGATTATTCATACCACCGAATTTGAGGAACAGATCAAGGCGATTCATGCGCGCCCTCAGCATT
>JPXE02000021.1:188872-239428 GCA_000753965.2 Amaranthus hypochondriacus | reverse complement strand
ACAAATTAAGAGTGATGAGTGAATAGTGCCAAAAAAAATATGGGACATTCAGGCTGAATAGGAGGTAGTATCATTCAAATTATAAAAAGGGGCAAAATTTTTTTCGCAATTAATTTTTATAATTATCCGACCTGACCTGGCCCGACCCTTTACACCAAGGCCCGCTAATCACCCGCCCCATTATTTACCCGACCCGTTAAAATGTGATCCGACCCTTTGCCCGTTGGGTCGACCCGCCCCGTTGAACACCTCTGGTCATTATGCTTTCTTATTTTGAAAAATATAAAAGTGCTATATAAAACCATTGCTATATTATTCAACGGAGTATATACTAGTTTGAACTAATGATTACATATTATGATATGCTCCCCGTTTTTTTATGTTTGTCCACCTTACTATAACGGGTAGTTTTAAATGTTTGTCCACTTTAAAGTATACTTCCATTTTTGAAAATCTTTTTTCCCAAATATAGTCTCATAATCCCTCTCATTTTCCCCAAATATATTCTCTTTATTTTAATGACAATGATAATTTCCTTTTCTTCTTTAATTTATCTTCAATTCTGTTTCGGAAAGGAAACTAGAGCCGACAATTGACCTTGGAAACACCTGAGATGGCGTAGTGGAAGTTCAATCGTCGTGAGGTGTATTGGAGTGATTTCGTGTCTTTACCTGTTATCCTGCACAAGACAAGTTAGCCTTGACCGGGGGGTGATCTCCCGGAAAACCTCTCCGACGCTCAAGTTTGATCAGAAAAGTAGGAAAATAAAGGAATCAATGATCACAGAAAGATGATTATAGATGCTTTTGGGTGAGATATCAGAGTTTACGGTGGTGAGAAAGGATGTGATTTTGTAGATTGAGTGGTGATTTTGGTAGAGTTTGGGTATATTATCCGAGATTAGCTTACCGATTTCTCCATCAAACCTCTATTTAAATGGGAATAAGTGGTTATCTCTAGGAGAGAGGGAGATCATGGAGTAAGAGGAGGATAACGGGTGGTTGTATGGCGGTTATGGGAGGTAGTTATTCAGAAGTGGGAAAAAACCCATATAACAGCTTCACAATTTTATATATCTTCAAATAACAAAGAGAAATATAAAATAACAATTTTATATATCTTAAAATACTTCCTCTATTCCATTACACTTGCTACATTTGACTTTTTACGCAGTTCAATGCGTTATATTGATCATTTATATATTGGATTATACATGTCTAAAAATTATAAAAAAAACTAATATTATGAAAGTATGCGATTAGACGATTCAAATAAGATCTCACTTAACTATATTATTTCTTACACACTAGCCGCGATAAATAAAATAAGCTTGAACGATGAATAGTGTTGATAACGAAAATGTAGCGAGTATTTCAGCACGGAGGAAGTATAGATTAAATACACAAATATAAAATTAGTTTAATAAAAGAAAAACAATATATTATAATGGAAGTAAATAAATAGAAAAAAAAATCATAAAAGATGAATATTTAGTCACACAACAAGAAAATTAAAGATATTATAATTGTTAATAATATTTAAAAATATTATAATTGTTATCTATTGCGTGTATGCCTACTTTGTGCTTATTACAATAGTTTATTGTTTAAGTTTATTAAACAATGGAAAGTAGCATCAAATGTTGATGCAGCTTCATCGCGAAGCACACAGTCTTTGTTGCACGCGTCTTAAGTTCGAATCTTGACAAAAGCAAGAAAGCAATTTTTTTGTGGGCCCTGGGCGTAGGCCCAGCTCGCCCTTCCCCAGGGCCGGCTGTGGATCACATTACACTCTAAGTATACTCTGATTCCGATTAGGCCGCTTGTCCTGATACTCGAAGGTCCATCTCTGGCTTTGTTCTTCTCTTAGGTCGTTCTCCCATTAGTTGGAAATCCAAGAAACAAGCTACCGTCTCTCGATCTTCCTCCGAAGCCGAATACCGTGCCATGGCCGCTGCCTCTGCTGAAGTTGTTTGGGTCATTCGCCTCCTTGATGAACTTGGGTTACAAAATTTGAAACCGGTTACCCTCCATTGTGATAACATGTCGGCCCTCCACATCGCTCACAATCCGGTCTTCCATGAGCGTACGAAACACATTGAAGTTGACTGCCACTTCACCCGAGTTAAAGTCATGGAAGGTCTCTTGCAGCTCACGTGCCGTCCAACACAATCCTAGCTTGTTGATGTTTTCACAAAAATCTTGCCCTCTACTCAGTTCCAGCTGCTTCTCAAAAAACTTGGCATGCATACCCTCCCAAGTATGAGGGGGGAGGGGGGGGGGGGAGTGGTGATAAATATAGCATATTAAAATAGGCTCAAAAAACCGTTTTTAGAATAAGTAATGGGTACATGTTTTTCTCACTCCATTCTGTTGTATAGTACACCTTTATTGCATTACCCACTTCCTACTCTAGATTGCCAGCTCATTGATTAGAAATAACAAACCCAATACTCCTTGTATAAATAGATAGGTAGGGCTTGTACTCAAATACTTTTCAGTACTTTTCAATAAAGCAAAACAATACTTGTCTTCTTCTTTAATGGCGGAAGGTGCAGCGCACCATTTTCATTGATGCTAAGCTTTTTCTTCTGTTTACGATCAAAGTGGGTCGGATCTAAACGGGCTTGACCGGCCCCGCCCCGTTTAACATTTGGCATGACCCGCCCTGACCCAACCCATTTAAATTTTGACCCGACACGACCCGACCCACCCCGTTGAACACCACTAATAATGACTATAAAATCAAGTCTTTCTATCCGAGCAGGCCCGGCCCAACCCCAGGAGCACCATGAGCAACGACACAGGGCCCCATTTTGGGAAAGGCCCGATATTCCGTAATTCCAGTCCATGATTTTCCAATAAACAAGAAATAATTATGGCTATTTTAGATAGCAATAGCATTACAATAACATTCCTAGTAAACATATGAATTTATTCCTTTTGACTTTCCTTTTTCTCTTCAATTCCCCAAAATAAAATCTTTAAATTCTCACTTTTACATTAATTTAATTTCAAGCCTTCTCCTAGCGGATGGAAAATTGCCAAAAATAATCCCAACTATTGATTAGTTTTTAATAATCCCAACTATTGATAACGTTTGCTGAAAACAGTCTCATTTGTTTTGAAACCGGCTATAGCAGGTTAAGTTATGTAATTTTTTTTAGCTTTGTTTAAAAAAAATTCATTGTTCATATCCATTCATTACTAGTTGCTTTCAATTTGACCTGCTACAGCCAGTTTCAAAACAAATGGGACTATTTTCAGCAAACCTTATCAATAGTTGAGATTATTAAAAAATAATCCATAGTTGGGATTATTTTCGGCCAACGGGTGATAGTTGGGATTATTCTTGGCAATTTTCCTAATAATAATAATAATAATAATAATAATAATAATAATAATAATAATAATAATAATAATAATAATACATATCGATTTTAAAGGGGCCTATATATTGATTTTTGCTCAGGGCCCCTAAATTGTCCGAGACGGCTCTGTATGTGAGTTATGCTCAAGACGAGCGTGATCTGAAGTCGTTCCTCACGTATTTCTTGTTTCCATATTGATAAAATGACCTTTGGAATTCATAGTCAAGAACTGTTGCTATAGCCAGCGAGGTAAATTTCTTGTTTCCATATTGATAAAATGACATTTTAGTCAAATACGCAATCTCTATCAATGAAAGTGTACTTTTATCTGAAAGTGATCGGTATATTCATAGCAATTTATAAATTATATAATCTTATTCAAAAAGTATGACTATATTTATCCTGATTAGAGCTGTTCAAAAGTGATTCGACCCGAAACCGAAAGTAAACCGACCCGAAAATGCGTTCTTTTTAAAGGTTTATCAAACCGACAATACCCGAACCGAAGTTGTACCCGAACCGATTGACAACCGAAAATGGGATAGTTGAACCCGAACTGTAACCGTTTTTTGTAACCGACACATAACCGTTAACCGAGATTACCCGAACCAAAAATGACCGACCCGAGTCATATCCGACCCGAATCATGCTCGAAATCGAACTCGATCCGACAAAAACCGACTAAACCCAAATAAATTTTAGATCGATTTGCTTCAAACCTGAACCAATTTTTAACATTGAAGTATGATAGACTCATATTCAATCATCTTATTATTTAATCTAATAAAGTTATAGATATTTTAATAAATTAAATTTTATAAATACATGGTTTCATATATTTAGAGTTAATAATCAATGGTCAATGTATATAATCGTATTAGATGAAAATTGATAAAACTTTATAATTCTAATTTCCGCTCAAACAAGTAAAAGTAACAAAGTAATAATGATCACTAGTTAATTTATATTTTAACTATTTAGCTTTAAGTAAAGGAATCTTGTCATCAATTAAAAAATGACTAACAACTTAATTTGATATTGACTCGATCGATAGTAATTAGTAGTACGTAGCCGATAGTAACTAAAACCCAAACCCGATCTGTACTCGACAAAACCGAACCATTTATTAACCGATGACAACCCGACACCGATTAACACTCGACACGAACTTCAACATACACTGAACCGATGCTAACCCGATAGCTCGAATAACCGATCTTCAGCCGAACCGCGACTAACCGACCCGACCCGAGTGTGACCCGTCATAACACGCAATCGAAAAATAGTCGATCCGGAATACAACCGAACCAAGTGACACCCGTCCGAAACCGACCCGATCACCCGAATGAACACCTCTAATCCTGATTAATCAATAAAGAATCACACGACATTTATATCAGAGATAAAAATTACCTAGTACGTAACAACTTTGACCCAATAAATTCAAAATTAACAAAACTATGATCGTCGTGTATGAGATCTGACAATTCTGAATATCCTCTTCTGAATCGTTGTTTGATGCAGTCTTCTACAAGGGGGTTTTTCGATTTGTTGCGATTTTGAGATAGAATTGAATTTGATGTAGTTGGTGATAATTGTAATTTTAATTCTACTGCATTATCGCATTACTCTCTACCAACAAATCAACCAAAGACCAATATTCATAGCCCCAAACTCTGTCGAATGATAAATGGTCATTTAAAACTTTCCCCAACAACTATATTTTCATTCATGGAGTGTTTTACTTCTATATTGAAATACATTTATCCTCTTTAACTAAGGTTAATGAAGTTAAAATATGACCGTTGGGAAGTGCCTATATATAGTCGATGTTTCATTCTTTTGCAGAGACACAATTCTCAAGATTGGTATTTGTTCCACACCTTTAAGTAGTGAGTGTAAATTGGTAATGGTGGGTGTGTTAACCTTGGGAAAGTCCCATCTTTTTACACTTGGGATAGTAGGGAAATAACTTACTTAATGCAACGATAAGTTCGTGTCACACCATACATTTTCATATCAAACACTTACTAAACACAACTCTAAACACATTTCTCAAATACTAATGTTATTTATATTATTATTACTAATACGTGTCAATGATTATAGCTATAAGAAAATTTTGAGAAAACCTTTAATAAGTCTATATTTCCAATAATCTAAGGAAGTTATTATTATTTTATGGCTTACCTAGCATATAATTTGAGTAATGTGCAAAGAGAAAAGATATATTGGTGCAATTGATAATTGTGGTAGTTGTGGTCAACTTCTCTTAAAAATTTTGAGATATTAAATGGAGAGCAATAATGTTGCATATGGTTAGTATATATTGTATGTGTGGGTAATATATGCTAGAGATCAAGAGGGATTTCAAATATCACATTATATGAACTTCATGATTCTACAACATGACTATCATTCTCTTACAATTTGATCAAGGAAAATGTAGTATGAGTTTTTTGATTTACGTGCTATGGCATATTTGGTCTTTAATTAATCTTTGATTACGAGATTAAAAGGCGAAGGCAAAGAAGGTAAGTCTTAAACTTATACATTTTTATAAGCTATTTGAATTATATTAATAAATTTGATATTGATTATTTTATTGTGGGTATTGATCTTGGTGAATGTCAAGTGTCAACACATGCAATTTGGTTTTTTGATAAGTATATCTTTACATAATATTAAGCGAACATGATTTATTTTGCAATTTAAATTATAGATTATTAATTGCTCTTAATTAGAGTTTATGTGTATCACCAAGTGATTTGTGTTTATGTTCAGGATTATCATGTGCATCACCAAACACATGGCTGAAATATTATGATCATATTAAATAGGAAAAATTACCCAGAATAATCCAAACTATCATCGATTTTCCTACAATAATTCCAACTATCAATTAACCATGAATAATCCCATGTATTGTATCGTTTTACCTGGAGTGTTGTTGGATGACTTGTAACCTGCTGTATTATTTTTAATTTAATTTTCCTTTTTTTTTGTTTTCTTTTTTAAATTGATTTAATCTTATTTACCTAATTCATACCAAAATTGCACCAAACTCCTTCACCTTCCCATTCTAGTAACGTCACCTCAAACCTCCATTGGAGCAAACTTGATTTTTTCTTCATCATCCTTGACGACGCAGCAGTGAAGAATCTACTTATTGAATTTTGACCTTCAATATATAGCCATCAAATCATCAATGGTAAGTGGTGTTTTGCTACTATTCAGTGGTGCTAATAATGGAGTTTTTTTGCGGTTTTGTGAGCTGGTGAACTTAGTGTGTGCTATTGTACATATGCGTATAAGAGCAGATGAAAATGTAGTTTTTAGGTCTTTTGCTACTGTTTTTTGTGTGCTGTTGATAATGGGTTGTTTTGTGCTATTTATTTTGTAATGACTAACATATATACAAGATGTTGTAATATTTTTGGAGCTGTTGATAATAGGCTGAAATTAGTTTGTTTTATGCTACTGTTTTTACTACTGATTTTTGGTGTGTTGTGCTACTGTACATATTGTAATGACTACTTAATTGAACTTCCAAATGTTGTTTTGTGTGCTACTTATATGCCTACTTATTTTATGTCAGGAAATGACCAATTTTAAGGTCACTTGGATTAATAAAACTGAAGTTTTATCTACAAACCAAAATGAAGAAATTGAAGGGCTTTAGATGAAAAAAAATTAAAACTGAGAATACTATCACTAGTGGAAAAAATGTCATTGGCTGCGAGACATAGGCTGCGGTTTTATTGTATACGCAGCCAATATATAAATTAAAAAAAAAAATTAGAATAGGTTGCGGTTTTAATAGTTGACCGCAGCAAATAAATGGAATAAACTCATGGGCTGCGGTTTTGCTTAGTGTCCGCAGCCATTGTGAAGCCCAGCCCAAATGTCTCCTTAATTTCCCTAACAAAAACCCTATTTTCATCCTAAAATAATACTCCTATAATAGCCGGCGCCTATATCCTTTCTTCCTAATAAAACCCTTAGTATTTGTTCCTTTCTTCCTTTCTTCCTAATAAACTCATCTCCTTTCTTCCTTCAAATCTTTTCTCTCTATTTTCTCTCTTCATTTTCCTGAATAAAACCCTATACATGCGCCGTTTCCTTCATTTTCGTCTTCCTAGAAGATTTCTGGGTTCTTATTTTCATTTTCGTTTTCTCATTTCTCTCTCTTTTTGGCTTTCAAGATGCATCTTATTTGTATTTCGTTTTTTATTTTTTGGAGAAATCAGATCTAATTAAGTGTTGTAATTTCGTTTTTTTTGTAATTTTAATTTGTTTTAGTTTTTATGTTCTAATTAAGTGTTGTAAATTTATTTTTTTTAGTTTTTGTTTTTGTTCTAATCAGATCTGGAGATATAGCTTATGAATATTGTTCAAAAATCTTGTGTTTTAGTTTTTTTTTTGTAATTTTGTTTTAGTATTTTTTTTTGTTCATAAATATTGTTCATAAATCTGGAGATATAGCTTCTTCTCCATTGAATGTTGTAATTTCGTTTTAGTATTTTTTTTTGTTCTAAAAATCAGAGTTTTTTTGAAAATAATCGCATGAAATGAAATAAAAAAAAAAAACAAAAAAAAGCTATCAAAGGCTGCGGTCATTTATAAAACCGCAGTCATTGATGGCTTTTTTTTTGTTCCTAAAAATGTCTATAGGCTGCGGTTTGTATGTCCGCAGCCAATAACATTTATTCATTTGCTGCTACTGCAAAGGCTGCAAGACAAAACCGCAGCCCATGCCCCCAAAACAACCGCAGCAAATGTGTTTTTTTCCACTAGTGTATATTGCTGATTTTTTTCGGTTTTAATGGAGAGCTTTGGGTATAAGTGAGAAGTAATAGAGAAAGAAGATGATGCTGGGTTATAAGTGAGAAGAAGCAACGGCTAATTACTGGAAGAATAGGTGAAAAATCATTCAACAACACTCTAGGCAAAATGATACAATAGTTTTTATTTTTTCTTTGATCTAGGATGGTGTTGTGTATGGTGATAGTTTTTCTTTGTTAGCTTCTTGGTGTGTATGGGGATAGCCTAATGTAGGGATGGCAACGGGTGGGATCTGGACCGGGTCTAGGTGGACCCGGATCCAGATCCGTTTTCAAGAACAGGGTCCATATTCGGATCCGGATCCGCGGGTCTTAATTTTGAAGATCCAGATCCGGATCCGTGGATACTGCGGATCCAATATCGGGTCCGGGTCCAAAACGAGTCTGACTTGTTTTTGCTTTTTTTTTTTATTTTCGAATCGTTTTGAGATTGTCATAATGTTATTCATTGACTTATGATAATAAAATATATAATTTCACAATCGATTACTAAAAAAATATTATACAACTTAAAATATTATATAATGAATTAAGAGTTAGGGACTTGGGGTTTTGTGGGAGTGGGAAAGAGACAGTGAGAGAACATAGAAGAGTGGGAAATTGGGAATTAAGTGAAATGAGAGACGTGGTCACGTGAGAGAGTGGAAATTAAGTGGGAGTGGAGTGGAATTAACTGCACAATGACTTTAATATTAGAATTTGATTAAGTGATTTAATTAGAATAAGATATATATTTAATATATTAAAAAATAAAACGGGTCCCCGGATCCGCAGGTCCGGGTCTGGGTATTTTTTTTAGACCCGGATCCGGATCCGTGGAATTTATTTGGACCCGAACCCGACCCGAATCCGGACGAGACTATTTTTTTAAGACCCAGATTCGTGAAAACGGATACGGTTCCACTGATCCGGGTCGGGTCCAATACCCATTGCCATCCCTAGCCTAATTTTTGGCGTTTTGTTTTTGTTTTTGATATGGCATAGTCCACCCCTATGCGATGTTCTGGGTGGCCTGTCTCTTGGTCCTCGTTTTCCAATGGCTTTTTCCCCTCTCGAGGTTTTTTATGCCGGCGGTGGCGGGATCCCCAAGTTTCAGTGTTGGTTACTTTTCTGATATTTATATATTCCAAATTTCCAAAAAAAAAAAAGATGGGATTATTCATGGTTAACTGATAGTTGGGATTATCGTAGGAAAATCGAAGATAGTTTGTATTATTCTCGGTAAATTTTCCTATTCAATAATCATTTCAAAAAAGTGCTTGTTACAAAATTGATTATTTCATGCCTAATTTTTGGAAGTAAAATTATGTTATTTTAACATAATGTTAGTTTATGAGTATTTTTTATAACTCCTATTTTGATTAAGTCTATGGGGCAATTATGTGTAAAGAAATTTATGTGACTTTTATGTAGTCATTATTATGAAAATTGACTAGTCAAGTTATACTATTATGTGGAGTATATTATTATTCATCTTAATGTTATGACCAATATGTAGCCATTTAATGTCATTTGAAATTAGTCAAAAGATGATCATGTTATTAAAATTTTGAATTGAATGTGATTTACTACTTGATCATGAATTTGAAAAACAGTGATAGCATTTTACTATATGACCGTTATTATCACTAATTTTATGATGAGTGTTAAAATTACATTTAAGAGGGTAATTATTTATTTGGTAATTTTTTAATGATAATTTTATCACACGGACCTCTTTGATGATTAATTAAATGGTGGATAATTATAAGTATTAATTAGGTTATAACGACTAGTTTACAACAGCTACACACTACAAAAAAAGTTGCAGCTACCCAAACTTATATAGCCATGTTTATATAAATTCGGCAAGCTATTTTGTAATTAGGCACACTTGTTGCATTTAGGCACGCTTATTAAGTGTGGCAATTTTAGTCTCACTTATAAGCATGGCTATTAAGGTAACTTAAATTAATTTATTGTATGTAAACATTGTAGCCATACTTTAAAAGCGTGGCAAAATATAAATTAAATAAAAACATTTATAAAGTCAGCCATAGTTAATAAGCGTGGCTAACTTTCAAGTTAAAATTAAATAATGAAATTAGGCACTCTGAATAAGTGAGGCTAAATGTTATTTAAAAAAATACCATTAAATCACCACAATTAATAAGCGAGACTAATAGCAATTAAAAATTGGCTACCGCCATATCAGCCACACTAAATAAGCGTGGCCATTGAAATTAAATAATTAAATATCGAATTTTCGGGCTTGTTGCTGGTTTCATCTTCATAATAACAATGAGACTCTATTAGACTCAAAACTAACTTTTTGCAAAATGGACATACTCCATCAACCATACTCGATATTACAGGCGAAATTGAAACCTTAAGCCGCCATATCTGAAATTGATTGCTGCAAAACCTAATTCTAAAATAAATTAACTTTTTACAAAACCTTCATTGCTACAATACTCTCTGATTTCGATTCATTCTCCATCTCCAGTTATGATTATGGTGTATTCTCTGATTCTTCATTATTATTTAGTAATTTTCTCCATCTCCATTTTAATGTTTGATTTTCGTTCTTGCTTATCAATTTTAAGGATTATCATGTGCATCTTAAAAGTGCTTGTTACAAAATTAATTATTTCAGGACTAATTTTTGGAAGTAAAATTATGTTATTTTAACTAGAGGTGTAAATTCAGTTAGTCGGTCGGGTTTTGGCTCGGATTTCATCGGGTTCGGATATTCTCAGGTTCGGATTTTTTCGAGTACTTTAACATTTTAGCTCGGGTCGATTCGGTTACGGGTCTATATCGGATCAATACCACACTGGGTCGGTTCCGGTTTTGGTTTAGGTACAATCGAGTTCGGTTTGTTGTGGGTTCTGTTAATATAGTTCAGATCCAGGTCGATTATACTGCAGGTCGAATCGAGTTCGGTTACACTATGGGTCGGGTCATTTTTTGTTTTAGGTTAATGTCAAGTCCGGTTATATTGGGTTCAGGTTGACTTCAAATCGATTATATCATTTTTGAGTATTCAATTCGGTTATTCTTTGTACTCGGATAGATTAGAGTCCAATTCAATTGAGTTTTATATCGAATGAACTTTATGTTTATTATGCAATTTATTCAAGTTGAAATCATTTGTGATTGGAGCATCACGAGTTCTAGTCGGTTAATTACGTTGTCGGTTACTAGACAAATTTGGTTCAACTAAAGATATAGTCAATAAGATTTGATTGCAGGCATACATTTATTGTTTAATTTTAGCTAAAATAAACTTGGTTCAATTCAATCAAACTTAAGTTGAATAAACTTGATACAACTCAATCAAACTATATTTTAGACAAACAACACTTGATTTAGATGTTTTTAGCTAACTAATTCGATTTAGCCGAATCAAACAAATTTTTTGTTAAACTAAACTTGACTCAACTAAATCAAACTTGTTTTTATCCAAACTAACTTGATTATGTTGAATCAAACTTATTTTGAGCTAAACTACACTTGATGTGGTTGAATCAAATTAATTACTTTTAAATTAAAAGTTGAGTTAGTTGAATCAAACTCAATTTAAGTTGAACAAAATTAATTTAGCTGAATCAAAAATTTATTTCTCCGAAATAAACATTATTGAACTAAATAATTTTTAACTAGATAAAGCTGAATCAAATGCTAAACCAAACTAGATTCAGTCAAATCAAACTTACCTTATCTAATTAAACTAAACTTGATTGAGCCGAATCAAACATTTATTTTTGCTAAAGTAAACTCAATTCAACTAAATAAAACTTATTTTTACCTAATGTAAACTTAATTCAGCTGAATCCAACTTATGTTTAGCTAAACAACACTTGATGTTGTTGACCCAATATCCCACGTTTCCCATTATCCCTACCTTCCTTCTCAAAATTGAGAAACCACTTTCCTAGAACTCAACTACTCAAAATTCTTCGAAAGCAAATATTCAATTTTCTCCCGCAAAAATACTCACAAAGTCACAAAGCATCATTTTTATTCTCACATGTTGAGTAACTATCGGGTTAAAGGCGGGTTCGATTTGTAACAAGTTTGGGGCAATTCGAGTTTGATTAACCACATTGATGGGTTAATCTTGAGTGTTGATTTAGTCATTTTGGGTGGGATTATGTCGAGTACCTATCGGGTTAAAGACGGGTTTGAGTTGTAACAGGTCGGGTGCAAATCGAGTTCGGTTAACCACATTGTCGGGTCAATCTCGGGTGTGGGTTGTCCTCGGGTCGGGTACCGGTCGATTATTGGTCTAGAATAATCGGGTAAATGTCAGGTTACGGGTTAACATCAGGTCGACTTTCGATCGGTTACCGGTCACTGCACCTCGGGTCAACCAACGGGTCGGATACAGGTCGATCGGGCGGTATTACAAGTCGGGTCAATTTTTTACAGCCCTAATTTAAATATAATGTTAGTATAGGAGTATTTATTATAACTCCTGTTTTGATTAAGTCTATGAGGGAATTATGTGTAATGAAATTTATGTGACTTTTATGTAGTCATTATTTTGAAAATGGACTAGTCAAGTTATACTATTATGTTAGGTGGAGTATATTATTATTCATCTTAATGTTGTGACCAATATGTTGTCGTTTAATGTCATATGAAATTAGTCAAAAGATGATCATGAATGTGATTTACTACTTGATCATGAATTTGAAAAAAATTGAAAACATTATGACCGTTATTATGACTAATTTTATGATGAGTAATAAAATTACTTTTAAGAGGGTAATTATTTATTTGGTAATTTTTTTAAGATATTTTTTCAATATAGACCTTTTTGATGATTAATTAAATGGTGGATATTTATAAGTATTAATCAGATTATAACGACTAGTTTACAACGACTATATATATTATAACGGCTAGTTTTTTAATGACTAAATAAAATTGAGTTTTAATCATGATTTTATGGTTTAAGAGTTAAAAGTTGTTTTTAATTCTTAATCATAAAGATAATTTCATGACCAAATAAAGGTGCTAATTATTAACTCATCTTATTATCTTTATTGGGTTTTAACTATGTTGTTGTGAATTTGCAAACCTTAAAGTGTTGGTTTGTTAATTCTTAATTAGCTCTTTTAATATTTTGATTGTGTATATGTTCATGAATATAAGTAATAGAGACTCATAAAAAATTACATGATTATTTATGACATAAATATTGATTAGTTCCTTCCAAACAACTAGTGTTAAAATTTTCTTATTTTGAGTGGATTGTTAAAAATATTTTTGTTATTAAACGTCAGTAAAAAATTAGCTAAGTGGTACATGAGTAACGAACTTCTTTTTGAGATGTCTAATATGTTGTGTATGTGGGGTTTGTAATTTGTATTATTTTTTACTACGGTAAATTTACATGATTTTTAAAGTCTGTCCACATATTAAATATATTGGTTTAAAGGATTATTTTTATGACTTGATAAATTAATGTGCATAAGGTACAATGGTTTATGACTAAATTAGTCTTGTAAGTTGTTTGACCCGTGAAAAATTAAAACTTCATATTTTGGTGGTTAAGCGGAAAATGTATACATTATTAGTCCTACATTGTCCCTTTCGAAAATTAATGTATTGAGTAAAAATTCATATATATTTTTTTAATATGGTTGGAGTTTCTCATTGTTATGGTTAAGAGACTTCTAAAAGAGAGTTGCATTCAAAATAATTTATTTCTTGATGTATAAAGATTTGATAATAGAAGTTTATAAACATTATCTTGTCATGTGGATTGAAAGAATAAGGTTTCATAAGGTTTTGAATATTTGGTTAAAAACTTTTTTAGCTTGCGTGTGTATGAATCTTGATTAGTTAAAAATGTGGCAATTATTTAACTTTTAAAGAATAAGGTTTCATAATTTTGATTGAGACACTTGTTTGATTATATGAATATTTGTTACTATATTTGAAGAGGTGCAAGGTATTCATAATAGATTGTGTGACTTATTTTGTTGTGTTGAACAAATATGAAAAGAGATACATATTGTTATTTAAACTATGCATATGACTTGTAAGTTTAGGCTTTAAATGTTGAAGTTGTTTTCTAGATGCATAAGTTGTTCTTTTATAACCATGATGAGTTTGGAATACTTATGTAGTATTTTTATTGTTTTGAATATTATACTTAAGTTATGAGCATCAAACTATATGTTACTTGAGATAATTGTATATATTTGTTTAATGATACGAATCTCTTCATGGGGAAAACAATACCATGATTTTCATATGGGGGAAAAGTCTTTAAATAGGAAATGTGAATACCATACATACCTTTCTCAAAAGGATTAACAAGATAAGTGGTTCTTGATGTGTCGAGGGGGATAGTGCTAAAGCCCAAATGTGGATGAGCATGCATTTCAAGTATCACTCTGGCATTTGTTGGAATTGCTCTATATTTGAGGGATAAGTCATTAAGATCTTAATGGATCTTATAGTACTTTGTGGTGTGCTACTTGAGACGATCCACCTATGTAAGTGTGGGGGTTGGCAACCTCCTATGTGGAATTTCGGGCTAATATTCCACTAGAGTGCTCATGATAATCAAGGTAGGTGTGTAGGCCATAAAAATGCACCATATAACGTAAGCGGAGTTAGTACCTCTCTAGGCAAGGCATGTGGTTTGAGGGTCATAATTTGAATCTTACTAGTTTAATCAAGAGTTCTTGGAGTTCAAGATTTAGTTCGCTCACAGGGACTTGTGGATTGTTGCCTCATTTCACTAAACAACAAGTTCAAGGCTTAGTCCACTTAGTTGTTATGTGCCAAAGTCTTCTTTTGCACTAGTATTTTCAAAAAATGACATTTGTGGGGAATTATTGGATAAATGGTCATTTAAAGCTATCACCAATAACTATATTTTCATTCATGAAGTGTTTAAAGTGTATATTAAAATACATTTATTCTCTTTTATTAAGGTTAATGAGGTTGAAATATGACTGATCGTTGGGGAGTTCTTATATATAGTGGGTGTTTCATTCTTTTGGAGATACACAACTCTCAGTTTAATCTCTTTTTCTATTCACAGAGTGTTATTTGCTCCTCACCTTTAGTACTGAGTGTATATTGCTAATGGTGGGTGTGTTAACCTTGGGAAAGTCCCGTCTATTTACACTTGGAATAGTCGGGAAATAACATTCTTAATGCACAAAAACTTCGTGTCACACCAAATATTTTCATATCAAGCACATACTAAACACAACTGTAAACACATTTTTCAAATACTAATGTTATTTATATTATGATTACTAATACGTGTCGATAATTGTAGTTATAAGAAGATTTTGAGAAGACTTTTAATAGGTCTATATTTCCATCACCGAAAAAAGATCAAAATGCAATATATGGGTAGAATCAACCCAATGAATAGGTGAAACAACTCTGCAATAAGGAAGAGTATTCTAATAATATTGAAAAAGCTAAAACACAGAAATTTAAAGCTTACCATAAACCAAATGGTTGATGATAGCCTCAAACTAACTTTTGAGATTAGGGTTTTTTTAGAGAGAGAAGATCTACTTAAATTTTTTCATTCACTTATTTGTATTTTTTCTTATTTATTTATTAAAGAAAGTATTATAACTAAAAATTATTGTAATTTTATTGAGACCGAGCAAATATTAAACAGTTGGTATTTTGAGAGACTAACTGCCCGAGAGACATCTGTCAGGCCCAACCCATTAAACTTTAACGTCCACTTATTATATCCTTAATGCCTACTTACAATTTACTTGGTTCCCACTGAAAATGTACTTAAAATGCCTACTTACTATAATGCCTACTGAAAAACTTTGCCTACTACTTATCATGTCCTTAATGCCAATTTACAAATCGTTAATGCCTACTTACTATATACTTAATGTCCACTCGCTAAGTACTTAAGTATGTACAATATTCTAAATGTCTAGTTACAATATTCTTAATACATATTGAAAAACTTACACTAAATTTTCCCTCTTAGGCCAATTCAACTATAGAAATTGTCTCTTACAAGAATTGGTAAATATTAAATTTATCATCCATGATACCCGTACTGTAATGATTTGAATTTAATTTTAACATGATTTTATGTAAAAAAGATATATTGCAAAAGAATCGAACCTTAATTAAAAAAAAAAACAAAATGCGAATATAGGTCACTAAAGTAACAACATACGACGATACTAGTATAATTAACAAAAGGGTTTGATAAAAACATATAATCACGAAATGAGTCCATGAATCCAATTTTCCAATAAATCAATTAAAGATTTAATGGTAATTTTAAAAATATAAATAATCAATTTAAATAAAGAATCTTTTTTGAATTACAGCCTTAAAGTTTTGTCGTTTTGTGAATTACAGCCGCAAAGTTTTTTTTTATGAATTACAGCCACCAACTTTTGATTTTTCCTCAATTACGGCCAAGTGACCGGTTGACATCGTTGACCAGCAAAATGACCTTTGACTTTCTTTTTTCCTGATGTTACTTTTTTTTTTTGAGTTTTCTTTTTTCTTTTTCCTTTTTAATTTAATTCTTTCATCTTCTTCACATCTTCATCCTCTTCATCCTTCATCTTCATCCTCTTCATCCTCCATTAATTTTCAAAGTCACCATTAATCTTCAAAGACCCAATTTCTCTCCAAAGTCCAAACCCTAGATTTATTTCCCCTTTTCAAGAACCCTAATGAAAGAACCAATTACACCTGAAACAATCAAAATTCCTCTGTAAGATTCAAACCCAGAAATTACTGAAATTGTATATTCCAAAAAGTGAGAACTATGTCCTGAAATTATTAATAACAATAATTGTTTCTCTTATTCTCTGATTAGCTTAAGGCTTTTTTGTTGGAATGGTTGATTTTGCTCAAGAAACTTATTTTTGTATCAACGGAAAATTAGAGAGCTCTTATTTTCTAAATAAGATAGGATGTATCTTCCAACTAATGCAATCTAAGGGTTCCCTTGTTTCTCCACTTGAATTTTACCAAATCGAAATTGTTTTTTTCCAGAAATATATAATAACACCTTCATCCTCTTTTTCCAGATTTTTTTTTTTGTATATCTGCAAATGTATGGGATGGAATGGTTTTTAGGGCTTGAATGAATGTGGTGAAGGGGTGAAATCAAAATATTAAAATTGAAAAAGTTCTTAAAATTGAATTTTACCAAATTGTCTAAATTAGAAGATGATTCTGCATCACAATTCAAAAAGATGATGGACTTTGAATTTCTGTCAAATACCCAGAAAGTTCATCCCTTTCAATTTGGTATTCTTTGACTAAGTTCTTGAAAAGGGGAAAGAAATTTAGGATTTGGACTTTGGAGAGAAATTGAGTCTTTGAAGATTAATTGTAACTTTGAAGATTAATGGAGTGTTTGAAGTTTAGAGATGAAGAGGATGAAGATGATGAAGAAGAAGGAGGAGAGAGAAAGTGATGAAGGAATTAAATTAAAAAAAGGAAAAAAAAAAAAGGAAAAAAAGGAAAAAAAAAAAACTAAAAAAAAAGGAAAAATCAGAAAAATAGAAAGTCAAAGGTAAAAATGCTGGTCAACGGTGTCAACCGGTCACTTGGCCGTAATGGTGGTCAATTTAAAAAGTTGGTGGCTGTAATTCATAAAAAATAACTTTGCGGCTGTAATTCATAAAACGAGAAAACTTTGAGGCTGTAATTCACAAAAGATCCTTAAATAAAATAAAACATGATCACTATAATACAATATGTGTTTACTTTAAAAGTATAATTAATCATTATACTCCCTTCGTTCTCTAATAAAGTTCTTGATCAAAAAGAATGTTCACGAATATTAAGAAAAATAGAATATTTTAGATAGTGAATATATTATTTAATTGAATGATAAATTTGATTGGAAAAAAGTACGAACTATAAGCATTTTAAAAAAATTATTGCTGGCAAATGTTGACTCGACCTGAACATAACCCGAAAATAGTGGGTTTTGGTTGGAGAATTTTGATCCAATTAACTAAATGGGTCGACCCGACCTGATCTATTCATTAAATGGGTACTTAAGTTCAGGTAAAAATTTTAAACCTGAAAAAAACCTGTATAACCCATTTAATTAAATGTGTTAATTTCAAGTTAAATCGGTAAGTATAAGCTAAACTTAGTTCATTTAATATTTTATTATTTTTCACAGTATATACAAAATAAACAAAAAAAAAGTTAAAATTAAAGCCTAAAAACATAGATTTAATCAACGATAAAAACCTTAAAACGAAAACAAAAAAATTATAAACAACTTAAGTGGGTCGAAATCAGGTCAACTTGATATGTTGCAGATCGTGTCATGGTTGTGATTTACGACCCAATTAACTAAATGAGTTGGGTTAGGGTCAAGGGTTTTCTGACCAGTTTATATATGACCCGAGCCCGAACCCGATCCAACTTGATCTGTTTGACAGGCCAAAAAAATATTAAAAAGAAAGTTATTGGAAAAAATATGAAGAACACATCTAATAAAAACTTTAATAAAGTTAGTAGGAAACATTTGGGGACCACAAGGAATAATTAAATGTTAAATTGAAGTTAGTGAAAGATAAGTGAGGTCTATGTATAAGCATTATACAAATATAAAAGTGAGTATAAATAAGGTTATTTTCGTCCAAAGTTTGTGACATAAATGGACAGATTTTCTATGGGAGCAACAAATAAAACACCCAAAATGGCAAATCGGGACTTATTTAAGAAACAGAGGGAGTAACATCATACATAATCACTTTAAGATTTTAAGTGATCAATATATTAACAATACGAAAAGTGATAAGTTTAAACAGTTACTCCCACCGTTCCCTATTGATGTTCCCATAGGGAATGTTCACGGGAATTAAGAAAAGTTGATTCTTTTAGATAGTGGAGATATTATTTTATTGAATAATAAATTTAATGGAGGAAAAGTGGGGAACACAAATATTAAAAAATTATTTAAAAAAGTTAATGGAAAAAATATGGGGACCACAACTGATTAAATATTGTTTTTATGAAATTAGTGGGAAACATGTGGGTACCATAAGGAATATAAAAATGTTAAAATGGAGTTAGTGGAAGATATGTGAGCCCATAATAATTATTAAAATATGAAAATGAGGATGAGCGAGGTTATTTTTGTCCAAAATTTGTGATATAAATGAAAAGATTTTTTATGAGAACAACAAGTGAAACACTCAAAAATGGAAAGTGAGAACTTTTTTAAGGAACAAAGGGAGTAGTAATCATTTTAATGTTATAATAAATCATTTTAACATTGTAAGTAACTACTTTCAAATTATAAGCTAATGATTAGTTTAAAATAATAAGTTTACATATAGGATCAACCCAATAGTGATCGTGATGATATATTCATCAAATCGTCTATTTTTGAATTTGTGTCAACAAAGAGGGCACTTTCATAACTAAAAGGTGAAAAATAAATTTGATAATTATGCAAGAAAAACTAGTCATTTAAGACTTTAACGTTGTTAAGCAATAAATTTATTGTGTCCCACTCATATGCTACTTCACATTACTAGTCAAAATTTAGAATTCAATTAATAATAATAAATAACATGAGCTGATAGTTTCTGGATGAAGTAACACTATATAAAATTGGAGTACAACTACAATTTAATAGAAGTCTTATAAGTTTAAGTATATTTGTTTAATTACAATCTCCAAATTCTCAAGATGAAATCATCTCAGTTTATCTCTATCATATTGGTCCTCCTTATTTATTCTTCTCCTGGTATAGCTTTAATTACTAAGTACTTGCTCAATTTAATTCTTCGTCTTCAACTTATTTACTCTATATAATAATTTATCTTTTTATTTTTTTTTGATAATTTCTAAATCAAAAATTATGTACACTCAGTATTTGCTACTAATGGCCTACTAGAAACAACTGTTATTAGAGAGTATATATAACATATTCTAGAGTCCCAACCATCAGCTTAAGCATTTGGTTAAGATGGTTCTATAAGTTTATACTCCCTCCCAATCATTTTAGACGTCCCATTTGGATTTCCACGGTTATTAAGGGTGGTGGAGGTCCATTAAAAAGTGTGGTAGTTGGGTATTTTAATTGATTAAATTTGTAAAAGTTGGGTATTGGGAGATATAAAAGTGGGGGTATTTATGTAAAAAAAATATTGACAAAATAGAAAATAGGACAATTAATATGAATTTGCCGAATAAGAAAATGCTACAACTAAAAAGATTCGGAGGAGTATAACATATCTAGGGGCCCCATTTATTAGCTTAAGCTTTTGGTTGGAGCCCTAGGCCAGGATATGCTCTGTACTCTAACAACAACCTCTTCATTTGACCCAACAAAGGTAAAATTATGTATATTTAGCAAAACTCTAAGATACTATCATTCGTTATTTCCAAATATTTCAAAAAATATATATATAATTGATGTAAGAGGATCCTTTAAACTAATTTAACTTCTAAATTATTTACGGAAATAAAGTAAAATGTAATCAGTTATCAACTTTTAATTCATAGATTTTCAAGGCTCTAAAAGATCGTCATTTGTCGTTTTCAAACTATTTTGAATAGTTTTTATGATTCATAAAATCTATATCTATAATCATTGCTAAAACAAAATACGAATGACATCATCACTCTTTAAATTTGCTTACATGTCACAAACTTAACAAAACTTTTCTCTCTAAAACTATATGATGATGTCATGACTAATAAACTATAATATTATCCTTATTAATTGATTTTTTACTTTGTAGGTCATATCAATTTATGTATTAGAAAATTATGTTTTTGATTTTTTTCAATTATTTAAAAAATCTTTTCAATTTTATTTTTTAAATGATTATAAAATCTTAATTTATACAAATATGACAATATTTAATAAACCGTGCATCACACGGGTACTATCTAATATGATACTGAAGAAATTATAATGTCAATGACAAGCGTTGTATGATAATTATTTGTTATTTATTCCCAAAAATCTTATAGGTACAACCGTACAAAGATAAAATTCAACAAATAAGTACATATTTATTTTCAATAATATTAAGATATATATGCTAGTGTTATACTATCCAATGTATCAACGTTTTATTGTGTATATCTAGTTTAATTAGCATATTTTATATTCTTTATCGTTATTATATTGATTCTTGTACAAGTAGATATAAAAGTAATTATTTTGATATATGATGCTTGTACTAAAAGTATTACATACTCACGAATAAAATAAAAATAAACATTTCAATTATTGTTGTTACATAATTCTCACACGTACGCCCTAATGTTTGATGATCAGGTTCATTGGGTGCTGCTAACCCACATTGTGTAAGACATGGTTCTGCTGATTATATTCCTCCTCGGCTCGTTTGTGGTGACCTCACTTGTACTGAGTATTGCCAACACAGGAATTACACCTCCGGAACATGTTATCTTTCACAATCATGCTGCTGCCGTTAACCAATCTCATATATATGGATTGAATAAAAAATATTATATTTATATTGTTATGTTATTTATTAAGTGTTAAGTCTATGCCTAGTTGCTGTAAGAATTCTATTACTAATTGTATTTCATTTTATCATGAAAAAAATTAATTATAGTAATTGTCTTCAAACATTTGCACAGGTACATTATAAATTAAAAAATAATAATTATTATCATAATATTGTCGAATTTAATAAAAGTATTGTAAAATGAGAAATATTGCTCTCGAAACACTATGCTGATTATACAATTTAATATATAGGAATATTAAGTTGTTGAAAATAATTTAATCTTTCACTCATTCACACCTTTAGGATTATTATATATATAATAATACAAACCTTTATTATACATTGTATAGAAGCACGTGCAATACCCATTAATTAGAAAAAAAGGGAAATTTCACATGGTAACCCTAAACTTTTAGATTTTCCACGTGGTAACCAAAACTTTTAAAAAATCCACTTGGTAACTTTGAGGTTTACTAGATTGTTCTACCGTGGCCTTTTTGCATATAAAACGTAAGCTAAAACGTTAAAAATGTTAATTTCGAAGCTTTATGGTTGATGTAAGCCTATTTATGGAACTCCCCATTTCAAATGTCACCAGTTTAAACTTTTTCCCCCAAAATATAAACCCTAACTCTACCATTTTTGGATTTGGGCGAAAAAATATGATTTCGATGAAAGATGGTAGAGTTGGGGTTTATGTATTGGAAAAAAAGGTTGAAATTGATGGCAATTGAAAAGGTGAGTCGCATAAATAGGCGTACAACAACCTTAAAGCTTCGAAATTAACGTTTACTAACGTTTTTATATGCAAAAAGGTCACGGTGGAACAACTACGTAAACCTCAGATTTACCGCATGGATTTTTTTAAAAGTTTTGGCTACCACGTGGAAAACCCAAAACCTCAGGGTAACCACGTGGAATTTCCTGAAAAAATAGAAATATTATTACTTTTTAAGGAAAATTTACCTAAATTAATCCAACCTATTCGTGATTTTCCTACAATAATCCCACCTATTGATTAACCATGAATAATTCCAACTTTAAGGGATATTTACCTAGAGTAAACTTGGGTAACTCGATAACCTGCTATAGTAGGTAATTCCCAAAAAAAAGGTAAAATAAAGATATATTTAAAATCAGAGAAATTTTTTGAAATTTTACATTAAAAATTCTAAACAATAAAACAAATCATAAATTTTTTTGAACATTTTTTTAATATATTTTTCGAAATTTTTTATATTTATCGTTTTTTAAATAAATAAAAATTGCGAAAGCAAGTCATCCGGTCACCGGTTTTACTGAAGGAAAATACCCCTCAAGGTTGGGATTATTCAAGGTTAATCAATAGATGAGATTATTGTAGGAAAATCACGAATATGTTGGATTATTATAGGTAAATTTTCCTATTTTTAACAATAATACAATCATTTATTATCTTTATCAATTTGAAATTTTACACGTTAAAAATTTTATGATTAATACTCCCTCCGTTCCTTTTTGATCTTCCACTTTGGGTTTTTCACAAATATTAAGAAAGAAGGAATCTTTCGTGGTAGTGGGTATTATTTTAATTATATAGTAGTGGAAATTAATGATTGTATTAAAATTATGAGAGAAAAAATAATTAAATAATAGTGTGAAGTAATGATTGTATTAGAAGCATGTGAGAGAAAATAATTAAATAGTAGTGTGAAGTAAGAAAAGTGAGGTTTTAAGGGTAAAAGTAACATGAAAACAGTCCAAAAATAGAAAGTATTCTAAAGTGGAAAAACTTTTGAAACTATCCGTTATAGTAAGGTGGAGGAACATAAAGGAACGAAGGGAGTATAGTTATAGCAATTTAATAATAGTCATATTTTTTTTACTTTCCTTTAGAATATACTACTCATCATCATCATCATACCTAGTGTATCCCGCTCATAACAAACTATGATCAGGGTCTGGGGAAGGAAGAACAACAACAACTCTTACCAATAACGGAGAGTGCGATCAAAGAGTCCCCCGGCTCTTGGATGACCTTTCAAGAGAGAGAAACCTAAAACTTACAAATATGCTAAATAATATACATACAAATAACTAAAAATATGTGTAAAGTAGCTAGAGAAGAAGAAAATGAGCGATAAATAAAGGCAATGAACAGAATACAAACACCGGGCAGAAGGGACGGGTTTAGTAATCTAGGAAGGTTAAAGCGCGTCACTTGCCCCTCGACCCTTCTTATTGGGCTTCATGTGTTTTTCTCTACACATGCCCAAACCATCTAAACTTGTTCTCCCGCATCTTTGCGGAGATCGATGCTAGTCCTAACTTCTCCCTGAACTCCTGGTTTCTCATCCTATCCATCATGTTATTACCACACATTCACCTCAACATACGCATCTTTGTGACATTTAATATGTTTGAATCCAAGTACTATAGTGATTGTAAAGTTAGATAGTATGTATGAATCAATGAACTATGTAATTTTGATGATAGTAATGAAATGTATGAATCCATTAAGGGTAGTAATGAAATGTACGAAACCATGAACTAGGTAATTTTGAGAATTTTTTGTGAATTACAGCCTCAAAGTTTGGTTGTTTTGTGAATTACAGCCTCAAAATTTTTTTTTTATGAATTACAGCCACCAACTTTTGAAAATGACCACCATTACGGCCAAATGACCGGTTCTCACCGTTGACCAGCATTTTTACCTTTGACTTTCCATTTTTCTCATTTTTCCTTTTTTTTTCCATTTTTTTTCTTTTTCCTTTTTTCCTTTTTTTCTTTCTCTTTCTCCTTCTTCTCCATCATCTTCATCCTCTTCATCCTCCATTAATCTTCAAAGTCACCATTAATCTTCAACGACCCAATTTCTCTCTAAAGTTCAAACTGTAGATTTCTTTCCCCTTTTCAAGAACCCTAATCAAAGAATACCAAATTGGAAGGGATGAACCGGATAATCTACGTTCATTTCATGTAAACCTCTTTTAATGTTCAAAGTTCAAAGTTACTGGGTATAATAATCAAAGAAAACCCACAATTTTCTACTATTCGAATTAAACCCATTTGATTTAAGGTATACTCACTTCTGGGTATAATAATCAAAGAATACCAAAAATGGACGGTTCCAGAAAAGTTATTCCCATTAAGTTTGATTCTTTGATCTTGGATTTTAATTACCCATTTGAGTAAATTAAGAAATTAAGAAAAGGAAAGAAAAAGTTTTGATCTTTGAAGCATGTAATCAATTTTTGGTCTTATTCATCTGGGTTGGCATTCCTACTTTTTGTCTTAGAATACTGGTGAAACATCATTCTGCTGATGCTGGGCAGAGGTTTTACCTTTCACAAATTACTGTTTTACCTGAATCTTGTACTTGCTAAGGTATCCAAGCCTCTCAAGGAATATATAAGGGAGTCCAGATAAGAAGAAGACACTCTCATGAAGGATGAAACTTCCAACACAAGCCAACTGAAAATCGCTGAAATGGGTGACCAGATACTGCCATCCGGATTCAATGAGCGACGCCATGGGAGAGAAATAGCTATCTCTTAGAGAGAGTTGCGAGGAGAGAAAAAATAAAGGGATAAATTAATTCACAATTTCCACGATTTGGGTCTTTGAGTATTTGGGTCTTTGATTGGGTCTTTGGTAAAGAAAGAGATGAAGAGAGATTAATGGTGGAAAGAAATCTAGGGTTTGAACTTTGGAGATAAATTAGGTCATTGAAGATTAATGGTGACTTTGAAGATTAATGGAGGATGAAGAGGATGAAGATGATGGAGAATAAGGAGGAAGAGAGAGAAAGATGATTGGCGATGAAGAATTAAATTAAAAAAGAGGAAAAAGAAAAAAAACTCAAAAAAAGGAAAAAGAAAAAAACTCAAAAAAAAGGAAAAATCTAAAAAATGGAAAGTCAAAGGTAAAAATGCTGGTCAACGGTGAGAACCGGTGACTTGGCGGTAATGGTGGTCATTTTCAAAACTTGGTGTCTGTAATTCATAAAAAAAAATCTTTGCGGCTGTAATTCACAAAACGACCAAACTTTGAGTCTGCACTAGTGGGAAAAAAGCTAGTGGCTGCTGCTAATTGGCTGCGGTTTTAGTGTATATGCAACCAATATATAAAATTAAAAAAAAAAAGATCAATGGCTGCGGTTTGCGTATATGTCTGCAGCCAATAAGTGGTATCAAAACAATGGCTGCGATTTTCGTTATTGTCCGCAACAAATAGTAGGCGCGCCTTATTTCTTAATAAAATCATAATAAATATGAGGAGGCACCCCTAATTTCTTTCTAAACCTAAATTAGAAAAACCCTAAACACATTTCTTCAAGCTGCGCCTCCTCCTTCATTCTTTCGATGTTTTGAGAGCCCGCCTCTTATCCCTAATGAAATACCGCCTCTCCCACTTCGCCTCTTAATCTAGATCTGAAATTTAACCCTCAAAGGCTAAGAATTCTCCTCTTAACCCTAATGAAATTCCGCCTCTCCCACTCCTTCTCCCCATCATTGTACTGAGATTTCGATCTAGAGGTTTCGAAATTTTGTTTCGTTTTGTTTATTACTGTATTTCGTTTATTACTGTATTTTGTTTCCCATTGAATATGAAGGTTTTCATTATTGCAGATATGAAGGTTGTCATTACTGCACAAGGAACTGGACGGGGAGTGTTTGCTTTTGTTTGGAAACTCTATGAAATCTTGTTGAATCGACATCATCTTGAAAATCTTCTCCAAGTTCAGATAATGAATCCATTTGTAAATCAAAGATATTAAGACGCATTCTTTTTTGGTTTGTTTTGGTTAATTTTTTTACAAATCTTTTTTCATTTGCTTACTTTAATGATGTAGATTTTTTAATTAGATCTTAAACACTATTTTTTGCTTTTTGCTTTTTCTTTGTTTGGAATCTCAATTAGATCGAAGATAATGAAATTTTTTGCTTTTTCTTTGTTTGGAGTCTCATTTCGTTTTTTTATGTTCTTCGTTTTTTTTTGTTCTGTTCTTTGTTCTTCGTTTTTTTATGTTCTGTTCTTTGATGTTCTGTTCTTTGCAATTCCATGAATTAGGCTGTTCTGTTCTTCGTTTTTTAATTGATGTTCTTCGTTTTTTAATTGATGTTCTTCGCCTAATGTTTTTGTTTGATGTCTGGATTATTTTGTGCGATTAACTTGCATGAACCGAAACGGAAAAAAAAACAAAAAAAAAGTCATCAAAGGTTGCGGTCATTTATAAAACCGCAGCCTTTGATGATTTTTTTTTGTTCTAAAAATGGGGTATAGGCTGCGGTTTTTAGGACCGCAGCCAATAGGTTTTTCTCATTTGCTGCTATAACAAATGGTGCGAGTCAAAACCGCATCCTATACCCCCAAAAAAACCGCAGCCAATGTGCTTTTTTCCACTAGTGCTGTAATTCACAAAAGATTCGTAATTTTGATGATAGTTTGAAATGTATGAATCCATGAACTATGTAATAATTTAGATGATAGTAATGAAATGTATTAATTCATGGTCAAATTAATGCTTTTGTGTATTGTTGGGCTGCTGTTTTGACGCAAAAATATGTGCTACTGGGCTGCTGTTTTGATGCACACATATGTGCACTGATATGTGCTGCTGGGCTGCTGTTTTGATGCACAAACATGTGTCCTGATATATGTTGGGCTGCTGTTTATATACACAAATATGTGCTCTGTGCTGCTGTTTTGTTGTGCCTATTTGGGCGTGTATGCGCACTGATATATGCATTGATATGTGCACTTATTTGTGCACTATGCTGCTATTTATAAGCACTGATATGTGCACTGATTTGTGCATTGATATGTGCTCACATATTGCTAAAAATTACTTTTAACTACATTGCTTCATTCAATACTAAATTACTTCTAATTACATTGTTCAAAATTATTTCCAATTACATTGCTTCCAATTACTCATTACTTTTAATACTAGTTCCAAATTAGTACATTGGTTCCAATTACATTGAACATACTTCAACTTCTTCAATAATGAATTTAAGACATTGCTAAGTCAGAAGAGATGCAATCACAAAACATATGAACCAAGAAAACAAAAGCATAATTCCTAAAGCCTTCACTGTGCCACTGATCTTTGCATTTTCCACTTTAAGTGAGTTAACAACCTCTTCTATATTCATTTCTTGTGCTTTAATTTCTGAATTTGGTCAACTAAAGCTCTAATTTCAACCTCTAATTGTTCATGCTTGTCAATCTCGTTAGTTGATTTGACAACATCATTTTCTCACTTAAAAAATATAAAATTGGTATCCTATCACAACCATATATATACTAAATCGGATATGCTTTATTTTTGGTGAAAAATGAATTTGAAAAAATTTTCAAAAATTGGAGCACTTACAGCCCAATTAACACAATCATAGAATTTGTTTCCAGCCTAGTACCTTGTTTTGCTATTCTCAGTTGCACAAATTTGAAGGATAGTTGGGATTATTAAAAAATAATTGATAGTTGGGATTATTTTTCGACAACGGGTGATAGTTGCGATTATGTTGAGCAAAATTCTATATTTTTATTATCAATGATACCCTCGTACCATTAAGCGTTTTACAACTGTAACCTTTTTAAATGTTTTCCATCTAAAATCGTCCAAAACCACTTACTTTTTTTAAAAATGTTTCAATTCAAAACATAAAATAAAGTTAACGGTTTTGAATGGTTTTGGACAGAAAAATTAAAAAAGGTTACGATTGTAAAACGCTCAATAATATAAGGTTTCCGTTGATAATAAAAAAACCTTAGGGATACAATTAAGGGAAATTTCATGATATACCACTGCGTTTCTTCATAATTCACCATATACCACATCAAATGTTGTAGATCACCATATACTATTGAGTTTTAGTCTGTTAGCACATAATACCATTAATGACAAATTCCGTTAGTCTGCCGTTAGTCTGCCGTTAGTGGTAATTATTAATTCACCATATACCATTATTTTTTTGTTTTTTTGCGTCAAATACCATCATTTTAAAATATAGTTATATCCATTGGTTAATGTAACTTTTGTGTGAAATTGGTTTGTATATAACTATATTTTGTTAAATACTTCGTTTGGATGACATTTCTTTTGAATATAACTGTATTTTAAAATGATGGTATTTGACGCAAAAAAACAAAAAAGTAATGGTATATGGTGAACTAATAATTACCACTAACGGCAAACTAACGGAATTTGTCCATAATGGTATTTTGTAGTAACGGACTAAAACTCAATGGTATATGGTGATCTACAACATTTGATGTGGTATATGGTGAATTATGAAGAAACTCAGTGGTATATCATGAAATTTCCCTACAATTAATTAAGTGCAAAAACTCAGGAGTACCATTGATACTTTCCTTTTTTATATTAATAAGGTGATTTGTTAATAATTCTTCAGGGGAAGAATAGGGTGTGTTTAAAGATATAGTGAGATCTTTTTTAGTGATCTAAGGTTCTATGAAGTTAATAAAAACGGAAATTTCATGATATACTACTGAGTTTCTTCATAATTCACCATTTACCACATCAAATGTTGTAGATCACCATATACCATTGAGTTTTAGTCTGTTAGCACAAAATACCATTAATGACAAATTCCGTTAGTCTGCCGTTAGTGGTAATTATTAATTCACCATATACCATTATTTTTTTGTTGTTTTGCGTATAGTTATATTCAAAAAGAAATGTCATTCAAACGAAGTATTTAACAAAATATAGTCATATACAACCAAGTTTCACACAAAAGTTACATTAACGAATGGATATAACTATATTTTAAAATGATGGTATTTTACGCAAAAAACAAAAAAATAATGGTATATGGTGAATTAATAATTACCACTAACGGCAGACTAATGACAGACTAACGAAATTTGTCATTAATGGTATTATGTGCTAACGGACTAAAGCTCAATGGTATACGGTGATCTACAACATTTGATGTGGTATATGGTGAATTATGAAGAAACTCAGTGGTATATTATGAAATTTCCCTAATAAAAAAGGGGTTTTAATCCTACGGGTTATAAGAACCCATAAGTAAGGACTTGCCTATTTGTAGCTAAACCTCGATAACAATTCGTTGCCTTTTGTCAACAATTTATTTTTGTATTTCATTTACATGAAAATACAAAAATAAGCAAAAACAAATTCTGATAAACATTATTAATGCATACTTTTAATGCTTTTGAAAGAAAATCAATTAGCTAACATAAGAATCTACAAATTTTCTATTCACCTCCTGAGAGAGTTATTTTACTCATTAATCCTTCAATTGGTATCAGAGCTTGGTTCCACATTCAAGATTAACAATCTTGTGAGTTCAAGGGATCCTATAAGATAAGGTTTATTCACTCATGGTCTTTTATACTCAAGGCCACCCATGTTTTTGATAGCCGCTTTCTAAGCACGTCTTTATTACAAAGAACCAAGGCTATGCAAACAATACTTATAATCACCCCAATACTACTACAACGAGTGAAATGGTGAATCGGGGGCCAAACCACAAGGACAAGGGATGCTATACTAAAGACTTAACATAGGTGAGTTAAAAGATGAGTCGGTGAATTGTCTAAACTACTAAAGCAAGCAATAAACAAGATAACAAAAAAACTTGGGGCTTCGGCTGAGAGGCCCTTTTTGTATTTTTTTCGACTTCAACCAAGCATCATATGACCTCTGGGCTTTGCGATGCTTTTGAGAATGACTTGGGGAACTCCAGAGGGCCTCGATACTTCTGTCTCTTCTTCGGTTATGATGTCTAAGCCTTGAACTCGATCTACTTCACCTCGAAATCTCCGAAAATACTTTAACTAACTTTAAAACACCATGCATGGAGACAAAAGAGTAAAGGTAAAATCCAGTGGAAAACACATATAACCAATGAGAAACGACGAGACTCAACACTATAATGAGGATATAAATGTCACAAATTTTGTCTTATTCGAAGACTTTAATGATTATGTTTGTCATTGATCAAGACATGAAGTTATTGCTAAATGATTAACAATGGTCAAAAAATATCAATTGAAAAAAATTTAAGCGGCAATTATCTTCCAAAGTCCAAATTAGAATTCAATCAATCTAACTTGGAAGCTATTTTTATAAATCAGTTATGTAAGTGTAGAAGCAATATGGGGACAATCATCGTTACAAATAAAGGTACATGTCGAGCGAATGAAACCAAGATCAACATCCTTATGCAACAATATGAGATGTATAAAATGCAGCCTAATGAAAATATAAATGAGATGTTTAAGTTTCACTTTGATTACTAATAGTTTGAATTTTTAGTTAAAACTTTTTCTATTGTAGTGAAGGTGAGAAAAGTGCTAAGATTTCTTCCTCAGTCGAAATGGGGTACAAAAGTCACTGATATTGAAGAATCTCAAAATCTTAGAATCCCTTCTCTGTATGATCTTCATGATGATGTCGAGAATGATGTAACCCCTTCTAGGAAGAACCTTGTCCTCAATTCTAAGAACGTAGAAAAATCATCAACTAATTAAATGATAGTGAAGATGTAGAAGATTCATTTACACTCATAACAAGAGGATTAGAACACATCATAAGAATGAAGAAGAAATTAAAAAATTTCAAATCAAGAAAAAATTTGGTAGCTGGGCCTTTCTCCGATGGGTAGTATTCTTTTTGTGGCTGCTAGTGATCTCCTATTTACAGTGGTGTGCTGCCGATTTTCTCAGTTGGTTTGTTGTGCCTGAAGTAGTTGTTGTCTACTTGATGTTCCAGTTGGTTTGGTGGCCTGCCGAAGTTTATGCATGTTGTGTTTTGTTGTTTGTTTTTCATCTCATGTTGTGTGCTGATGGGAATGCAAGCGAGTTTTTGTGTTGCTCTGTGGGATAAATTTTAGCTTAGGTTTATGTTAGTATAGTGTCTTAGTGTCTCTAAGTGGAATAGGTTGTTGTGGTGATGTTGTTTTTGTATTGCACGATAGACACAATCAGCTCCTATGTGGTTTGGGCGGCCTGTTATAGCATCGGGCTTTGTTATAATCACTTTTCTCGCTCTTAAGGGGTTTTTTTTGTGTCGGCAATCTTGGTTTCATTTATATCAGTGTTTTTATTTTGCTTCGTTCAATATCATATTCTCATTTATCAAAACAAAATTATTATAAAGGTAAATTTTCTTCTCAAACAAATCTAACTAATAAACTAACTTGTTTCGAATGTGGTTTAACAAATCATTTAGTGAAAGAATGTCCTAAGAAAAAGAAGGATTTATTCAAAAGGGACAAAATCAGACAAACTATGGATGTAAAATTGAGTGACTCAGAATCAAAGATCAATTTAATTTTAATATAAGTATGGATAAGCACATCTGTGTTTGATAGCTAATGAGGAAGAGGAAAACGACTTTCCCAAAGAGGTAACTCTAGAACTCCAAATTCCAACATTAACTTGTGCCATAAAAAAGTATTTGAAAACACCTTATATGATGTTAGAAAATGAAAAGTGTTAACATCTTAGATTAGTGTGTTAGACAAGATATACAAGGTAGTGACGATATAGTTAAGAAAAATAATGACTCAAATGTCTGAAAATAGTAGTGTAAAACAAGATGTATTAGGAATGCAATGTATGCATAACACTTTTGAAAGAGAATTCAAGACTTTGTAATCAAAGTCTGAAAAGCAGCGCAACATCTAAGACAAATATAATAACTTTGAGTCTAAGTTTCAAAACATGTTGAAACATAAAACGGTATCACTAATAAAAATGAAATAGGTTTACAATAGTTTTCATGCATGTTAAAAGAAACCATACCACCTTATTGTTTCAAAGATCGTACAACCAATCGCTTGCTCTTATATTGTTTCAAAGATGGAAATCTAAAATTTTCATGTCCTTATTAGAGGTGTTTAATGGGGCGGGTCGACCTAATGGGTCAAGGGTCAGATCACATTTTAATGGATCATTAGTGGGTCAGGTCGATAATGGGGCGGGTCATTGACGGGTCTTTGTGTAAAGGGTCGGGTTAAGCCGGGTCTGATAATTATATTAATTGGTTGTAAAAAATATTTTACCACTTTTTTTTATATTTTTATATACGATTGTTCAATTTATAGTTGAATTGACCTAACAGGTCATAAAGTATAAAAAAAAATTATTTTATGAACATTTTAAAAAAGGATCAAAGTGGATGATATTTAAACGGGATTGACCCGCCCCGGCCCGTTTAACATTTGACATGATCCGCACCGACCCGGTCCATTAAACACCTCTAGTCCTTATAGACACAAGGACACCTATATCATTAAGAATACTTTTGATATCCAACTAAGATGGTAATGCAAATATGGGTACAAAAAGGAA
This sequence comes from Amaranthus hypochondriacus, assembly GCA_000753965.2. NCBI lineage: Eukaryota > Viridiplantae > Streptophyta > Magnoliopsida > Caryophyllales > Amaranthaceae > Amaranthus > Amaranthus hypochondriacus. Next base: position 206,393 of record JPXE02000021.1, on the reverse strand, counting down.
TCAAAGACGCCAAACATGTACACACTAAAGTTGGCCACTTGGTTCATGACAAAAGGTTGATTTTCTATATTGTAGGAAATCAAAATTCGATATTGAACGATGCTCAAGACACATGAGTGGAAAAGCATCTCTCTTTTTGAAGATCAAAGAAATATGCAATGGCTAAATAACTCTTGGTGATAAAAGGTAAATGCACAATTTTGGGTATTAGAGAGGTAGGCAAAGACTCGTCTAAATCTATTGATAATTTTTATTTAGTTCGTGTAAAAATGTTCAGTTTGCTACTTCCTCTTAAATATGTGATAAAAAAAACTATGTTATCTTTTATAATGAAAAATGTGTTGTCAAAAATACAAATATAGGTGATATATCTATAACTCCTTTAAGATATAATAATGTATGTGCATGCTTTATGTAATTGCAATATAAAATTTCAAGTGTCTGAAATCTTTGACTAACGATTCTAAACTTTGGCACAGAAGACTTAGCCACACTAATATGCATACAATATATGAGCTAACACACAAAGGATTAGTTAAGGGACTTCCTCTCTTGGCTATAAACATACTTAAAGATAAGTCAATTCTCAAGCCAATGAGTTACATATAAAGACTTTTTGTCGGGATGTAGATCAATGATAAGGAGAGTCTAATGATATCTACATAAAACTCAAAAAAATATAAATAAAAATTACAATGCCTGCACATAAAAATATTAAGAATGTTGCCATTCATACTCTTCATTTTAAAGGCCCCAAATAAATTTGCAATACGACTCTTTCTTCATTGGTGAAAACATATGTCATACACGATATTGCCCTAAAAATATTTTTCTTGCATTCATCTCCAGAAATTATTTAGGGACACAAAATATTATGCCTTCGCCTTGACCTATGTCGCTAATTCTTTAGTAAGTTATCTACAATGCGAGGTCCCTAACATCAACTATTACAAGCTTATCCAAGCCCACATTGCATTATCTTTTTTATAAATATATGTGAAACTAATGAAATAGATAGAAATAAATTTTCACTACTAATATAAAAAGGGCTACAATTTAAAGAAAATTAATATAATAAAATATGATATTAATTATATCAAGAAAAAGCACCATAAATATAGGTCACTACACAATATATCCTTTAAATTTACCAAGCTTGTTTTAAGCTAGTATTTTGAATTCCGACTAATTTGCAACTAAATTTCGACTTTTTGGCCATCTAATAAATTCTCGATTGAAAAATAGCAAATCCAAAATTATTCGGTAGAATTCCAAAAACTTTCCATAATTTTGTAGTAAAATACAGCCATTATTTCCTTCTAAAATGCAAATAGTAGGAGATCAATTAGAATTTCCGACTAACATGTCATAAATTCTGTCAGAAATTTCCAACTATTTTAGTGTTATTAAAAAATGTGAGTCGATACGAAGGCTTTTTTTAGCGTTACAATATAGCAAATAACCCATTAAATGGTGAATCCAACGTAAATTTTACGAGTGAAGTTTTCTTGAAAATTATATCATAATGTGTAATTATTAGTTCAAACTAGTATATATAGTCCATTATACAATACTCCCTCCAATTCATTTTAATTGTCTTATTTGCTTTTTCACATTTTTCGAGGTAATATATTTTGACTCTTAATATCTCTAATTATGCTTAAATAAAAATTATGAAAAGTTGATATAAATAATCCTTGTATTGAGACGAATCAAACAAGATCTCACATGACTATGTTTTAACTTATAGATTAATAGTAAAAGCAAATACAACAATTGAAATGAATAGAAGGGAGTCTATATCAATGGTTCTATATAACACTTTTATATTATTCAAAAGAAGAAAGCATAATGACTATAACATCAAGTCTTCCTATCCGAGTTATGCTCAAGTCGTTCCTCCCGTGTTTCTTATTTCCATATTGAAAAATGACCTTTGGAATTAATAGTCAAAAATTGTTGCTAAAGCCAGCCAGCTAAATTTCTTGTTTCCATATTCATAATATGACTTTTGTGTCAAATACACAATCTCTATATATGAAATTGTACTTTTATAAGAAAATAATCGGCATATTCATAGCAATTTATAAATTTTAATCTTATTCACAAACTATGATTATATTTATTCTGATTCATCAATAAAGAGTTATACGACATTTACGTCACAGATAAAAATTAGGAAGTACATATCAACATTAACCAAATATAATTCAAAATTAACAAAACTACGATCGTTGTGTATAAGATTTGACAATTCTGAATATCCTCTTCCAAATATCGTATTTTAACACAACCTTCTACGAGGGGATCCTTCGATCTGTTGCAATCTTGAAATAGAATTGAATTATATGTAGTTGATGATAATTGCAATTATAGTTTAACTGCATTATTACATTAATCTCTACCAACAATCAACTATAGACCAAAATTCATAGCCTCAAACTCTCACGAAGAGTGAGATCAAAGCGTAATTCATAGCGCGACCAAAAAGTAGTCCCCCGACTCAAACCAAAAAAAAGTATTACAACCTAAAATTATTGGAATTTTATTGAGACAAGCAAATATTAAACCGTTGGTCTCCTAAGAGACCGTCTGTGTGAGAGACAACTGTCAGGCCCAGTCCATTTAACTTTAACATCCACTTATTTTGTATCCTTAACGCCTACTTACATTATCTTTAATTTATACTTGCAATTTACTTAATGCCCACCAAAAAGTACTTATAATGCCTTACTATATTCTTAATGCCTACCGAAAAAGTAACCTACTAGCATGCTTATCTTATCCTTAATGCCTACTTACAATATTCTTAATGTGTATCAAGAAATAACTTAGCCTTCTAGCCTACTTATCATGTCCTTAATGCCAATTTACAATATCTTTAATGCCTACCTATTATATGATTAATGCCCACCAGGTAAGTACTTAAGTATGTACAATATTCTAAATGTTTACTTACAGTGTTTTTAATGCCTACCGAGAAATAACTTAACCTTCTAGTCTTCTTATCATGTCCTTAATGCCAATTTGCAATATCTATAAAGCCTACTTACTATATAAGCACTAGTGGAAAAAAAGCTATTGGCTGCGGTTGTTTTGCCAATATAGGCTGCAGTTTTGACTTGCAACATTACGAATAGCAGCAAATGACACAAGGCTGTGGTCCTAAAAACCGCAACCTATAGACCATTTTTACAACAACAAAGCTGATTATTGGTTGCGGTCATTGCCAAAACCGCAACCTTTGAGGGCTTTTTTTTCCATTTCGATCCTGTCACAGCTTTTCCTTTTTTATGCTATTTTTGTTTCATACTAAAAGCATCATTCTCCGAGTCATAATCTCACTGTGATGTTCTTATCTTCATCTTCTCCGAGTCATAATTTCAGTCCAAAACATTGACAAAAATAACACAAAAAAAAACTAAACAAAATACATAAAAATCAAACGAAATACAGTAGTAATCGAAACAAAATACCTAAATATCAAACGAAATACAGTAATAATTGAAACAAAATACATCAAACATAACGAAAAATATACATCAAAAATAAATGAAAAAATATCATAAAAAATAACCGAAACCAAATACATCAAAAACAAACGAAATACTTGATTTCTTTAGTTTGCTGCTATTCTTCTTGCTTGTTTTCATTTGTCATTTGCTTCTCTACTACGACATCAGTCATTTTTGTGGTATTTTTTATTCTATTTTTGTTTAATGATCTTTCTTTTATGTTTAAGTCTGTGACTTTGTGTGGCTTTCAGTCTGAAATGTTTTAAGATTTTGGTCACAAATATATGGAATGAGAGGTATTGAAGAAAGAAGAAAGAAGTTCTTTAAAGTATGGAATAAGAAAGAAGAAAGAAGCGGCGAAATATATATTGAAGAAAGAATTAGGGTAAAAAGAAATTAAAAAGGCGCGTTTCACAAAAATATTTTTTTTTAATGTTATTGGCTGCGGTCATTGCCAAAACCGCAGCCAATAATCAAAATTTTTTTTTTTATGTTATTGGTTGCGGTCAATCACAAAACCGAAACTAATCCTGGGAAAATTTGATCCGACCCGAAAATGAACCTGGGACCTGATCCGAAAGGGACTTAACCCGAAACATCATGGCCGTCTCAGACATTTTAGAGGCCCGGAGCAAAAATGAAAATAGAGGCCTTATAAGAAATAAATGTTTTCGATTTTTTAAGTATAAAGTTTTTAAACATTATTTTATAATAACGCCATTCAAATTACAAAAAATAAGCATTACTTCATACTAATCATAAAGCAGAAAAATGCAAGAAAAAATTATAATGGCAAATCTAGTTTGAGAATAGACTATTATTTATCTTTTTAATTAAATCAACAAAAAAAATCAATGATTGTAATTTGTAAACTGATACTAAATTTTATTTTCTGTTGTTAGCTGAATTATTTATCTCAAAATTATTATATTTAGAAGAAAAATATTGCAAACTAAAAAGACTCAAATATATTACTCTTATTTCAAGTGAAAAGAAAATGAAAGTTGTGAAAAAATTTTAAGCTAAACTATCATAAAAGTATAAAAATACTCCTAATAAAAAAGAAATGATGTAAGATGGCAAGTAACCTTTTGAAGTAGGCAAAGTAAGATGGCAAGTAAGCTTTTGAAGTAGGCAAAGTAAGATGGCAAGTAAGATTTTAAGCCAAAGTCATAAACAGAGTATTGCCCAAGTACTACTTATGTCCAGTAGATCCAATTATTTTCATCCTCTTTGCATACAGACATGATTAGAAATAGAGAATGCCAAATTACGTCTCGAACAGCCATTAATTGAGAATGAAATTACGTCTGAAACAACCATTAATGCTTGATGGTCCAGTTTCTATCATCTCCTCTTCATCATCGTCAGATGAGGCCCCTCGTAATCGAAGGCCCGGAGCAGTCGCTCCTACTGCTCCTACTAAGAGCCGGGGCTGCGAAACATGACCGACCCGATAATTACCCGACTGAAAATGACCCGACCGACCCGATAATTACCCGACCGAAAATGACCCGACCGACCCGTTTTGACAGATCCAATATTAGTTTTTAGAGTAATCTAAATGTTAGAATTCATTTCAAATAAAATTTTAGTTTTCAAAGTATCTCAACATATTGAGTAGATCACTTGAACTCTAAAACTCATCAATAAATCTCAAAAAACACGCATTTAGCGTCTTTTTATCCATCATAATATTTTTTAAAAAAAGACGTTATAATCATCTTAATTGAATACATATATCTTGTTAAGTCAGTCCAATGAGCTCTTAATTCTTCTACATTTCAGGAAGCAATTCAATATTATTTATAAAAACGTTTTGCACATTTGAATGAGCTTTTCAGAAAAGGAATTCTGCTACCTTAAATTATAAAACGCGTATCTTATAAGACGAAATAAGTACTGAATTATTTGTATATCTTTCTTAAATGTAAATTGTGAAGATATTTTTATTAGGAAATGAGAAGTTATTTAGTGTCATTTTAATCTAAGGTTACAACTTTAATAGTCAAACACAATAACTTTTATGAAGCGCGTATCTTACAAGTCTTACAAAATAAGTATTAATTCTCCTATTATCCATACACTCAAATGAACCCGACATACCAACTATTTTTTGAAAATCGTACATCTAATTTCTCTCATGTGACATGTATGTCACAAATCCAACTATACATAGAGATTTAAAGTTTAGAACACGAGCGTCGCAATAACTAGTTTTCTATAACTTGAATTGAGTCATATAAGGCTTTAATATTGTGTCAATTGATATGTGGATTAATGTCATAAGGATTAGAAATAGTTTTTTTTTTTTTTAAAAAGTTTAATAAATAATAAAAATTGAAAAACTTAATTTTTAAATTTTGTAAGTCATAACCCGTTAGGTCAGACCGGCCGACCCAGAACCGGGAGTGACCCGACCCAAGAATGACCTGATCGAAAGTGACCCGACTCGAAAATGACCCGACCCAAAATGACCCGACCCGTAACCGCCCGCCCCACCGTTTTCCCAGGTCTAACGGCAGCCAATAACATAAAAAAAAAATTTTTTTGATTATTGGCTGCGATTTTGTCAATGACCGCAGCTAATAACATAGATTTTTTTTTGCCTTATTTTTCTTCTCTTATCTGCTGCGTTTATTAGGAACCACAGCTAATGTTTAGCAGTCAATAGCTTTTTTTCCACTAGTGAAGGTGCTCTCTTGAGGGACCGTCTTTTGTAAAGACTATCAAAAGTCTAACCCAAATCTATATTTAAAGTTATAACAATATATATTTAGAATTGGACTGGGCTTTTAAGAGCTGTCTTTACAAAAAACGGTCACAAGTAAAAGAATTTGTGTTACTATATAATTAATGTCTACCAGGTAAGTACTTAAGTATGTATGTAAAAATGTAGTGAGAGGTTTCTAGTGAGAGAGGCTCTCCTAGGGTTTGGTTTTCCTCCCCTTGGTGGGCCTCTTGGCTGTTTGGCTGCTAGGGTTTCGTGGTTCTGTGGCGGCTGCTTGGGTTGTGTTCCGTCCTCGGTTTCCCTTTGCTTTTTTCGTGTGTACTTTTTTGGTTTTGGTTCGAAGATTATTGGGGTTTTTTTCTCTGTAGCTTGCGGACTTTAAGAGGTTTTGGTAAGTTTTATTCTGTTTTTGCTTAGGGATTTATTGTTTGGTGATATTGTATTGTCTTGGTTTATTTATCTCGATGGCGGTTGTTTGAGTTATTGTTTGAAGATTTGGGTTTTTTGTTGGAGCTGCTGGGTTTGTGTTTTGTCGTTTTGGGTTTCTTTTATCGTTTTTTGGGATCCTTTTTGTTTTCTGTTCTCTCTCCTGGTATGGGTTGTCTGGGTCTTTAGGATGGGGTAGCCGTTTTAGGGATGGTGGTTTATGTCCTTTAGTCTTCTGGGCTTGTCTTGCTAATTTCTTTGGTGCTATGGCTTCTCGGGGTTATTCTTTTTGGGTTTTGATGTTTCGTCTTCTAGAGTTTTGGAGTGTTGGTGTTTCGTTGGGTTGCTTTCTTCCTGGTGTACGGTGACGCATGGGTGGTTACTGGGTTTTGGTTGGTATGGTGTTGTTTTTTGCGTTTGGTGAGGGTGGGTCCTTGGGGTCAACTTTTGTTGACATTCGAAATCAGTTTGGTATTTAGGACTGTTGGGAATAAATTTTTTACGGTACCTCTGTTCTTGGTTGGATGCTCTCTGGACCATGTCGAAGGTTCAATGGTGGTTTTTGGTTTTCTGGGTTCTATGGTCTTTGTTTTCTGGGCTTTGTCGCTTCATCTTCTGGTGTTTTTTCGATTTTTAGCTTTTGTGGTGGATCTCAATTCCTTGGTGTGTGGTGCTTTCACCTCTCATGGTACTCTGCTTCTGGTGTTTCTCTGTTCAAGCTTCTCAGTTTGTGTTCTCTGGTTTTGTTTCGGTCGTCGGCTGATTATTCTGGGATTGATGTCGGGGAGTTTCGTTGTTCTAGTTCAACGGTGGAGATGGTGTACTGGAGTTTTCTGGAGTTTTTGGGTGTCGACCATTTCGAAGTCTTCTTGTTCAACGGTGTTATGGTTGCTTGTGTGTCAATGGTGTTTTTGGGAGTTTCGTTGTTCTGGTCGCTTTGGTGTCAACCGTGTTTTTGGGATCTCTGATTTGTTCTGGGGGTGCGGGTGGTCTGTTGCTGGGTTTTGACTCCGGTCTCTTAATGGTGTGTCATTGGGTACTCAGTTTTCTGGTTGCTGGGTTTTGCCTTGGGTTTTGCTTTGTGGGGCGGTCTGTTCTTTGTGGGGAGGTTTCGTTTCAATGGTGCTTCAATGGTTCTAGTTGATTTCGCTTGCCTGGGTTTACTGGTGGGGTCCCTTAAGGTGGTGTATGGTTGGGCTCACCTTTTTTCTGGTCTTGAGGAAGGTACTTCGAAAGGGTGTCCTGCGTCTTTGGCTTTGGGGGTCCTTGGTGTTGGGTTTTGGTGTGTGGATGCGAGGAGCTAGTGTTTCTTCTTTGGCGAGATGGTGCCTGCCCTTCTTGGGTATATTGGAGTTTTTCGTGTTGTTTCTTGTTGGAGTGGCTCCAACAGCTGGTTCTTCTGGTGGGTAGCGTTTTTGGTGTTGCCTGGTATTCCTTAATTTTGGCGTATAAGCGTGAGGCTGCGGTGGTCTTTTGGTGACTCTTGGTGGTCCTGGTAGTATTTCGTCTCCTTTGCTACACTTTGGTGATTGGTGTTTTTTATCTGTGAAAATTGGTGTCTGTTGCCCCTATCGTGCTGTAAGGTGATTGGTGTTGCTTGTATCTTGTATTGCTTGGTGTTTACGAACTCATTGCTATAATCGTGTGTAAGGTGTAGAGCAAGCAGTATTGGTGTATGGTGGTGGGACCAGTTTTATTGGTGTTTCTGAAAACGATTTGCATAGTGCACCATGCTGTTTTGGGTGGCCTGATCCATGGTCCTCTCCTCCAATGGCTTTTTCCCTCGCGGGGTTTTTTATGCCGGCGGACTTGGGGTCCCCTTGTTTTAGTGTGGTGTTTTTTCATGCCCCTATTTATATATAATTCCCTAATTTTCAAAAAAAAGAAAAAAAAGTATGTACAATATTCTAAATGTTTACTTACAATATTCTTAATACCCACCGAAAAACTTATTCTATATTTTTCTTTTTGGACCACTCCAATTATAGAGATAGTCTCTTACAAGAATTGGTGAATATTAAATCTATCATCCATGATACCCATACTCTAATGATTAGAATTTAATTTTAATTACATAATTTTGTGTAAGAAAGATATACAGCAAAAGCATCGAAACTTTAAAAAAAAAAAAACAAAATAGGTACTAAAAGTAACAACAAAATACGACTAGGACTGAACACCGGTCCAAATCCGGACCGAAACCGGATGGACCGGAAGACCGGAATTAAAAAATTCGAGGACCGAAGATCGGACCTGTTTCATTCGGTCCGGTCCCGGTCCGACCCTGAAAAATTCCGGTCCGGTCCAGGTTCGGACTGGTTTGACCGGCTATAGAATATTTATTCAAATTTTCCGATATTTATTATAGTAAAATTCAAAATAAATCATTATATCAAAAGGGATTAGATTTGTAAATTATATCAAAAAGGATTAGATTTGTAAATTTCTTTATAGAAAAGCAATTAGGCATTGTGTAAAAGAAATAAAACACAAAATAAATCATTAACACAGTGATTTACTTCTAATAAAATGAATAAAAGCAAAGAGGCATTCACGTCATTGATTTACTTCTAAGTTCTAATAAAATGAATAAAAGCAAAGAGGCATTCACGTGAATCAATATTTCATAATCTTATAAAAAGAACACTAAAACAAAATCATTCATTAACACAATGAAAAATCTTGGTAAATTTTAAAATCTAATCAACAATAAAATCAAAAATTTCTAAAAACACCCATATAATCTTATTCCAAAAATGAATAAATCAATCATTAATTCATAAAAATTTCTGAAAAAAATGAATGAGTAACGTCGACCCGTCGTCCGTCTGGAGAAGGACTGGAAGTGGGAAGGAGAAGTCTGCCGTCGACTCGTGAGCAGTCTGCCGGACTGGAAGTGGGAAGGAGTACTGTCGTCCCGTCCGTCTAGAGAGGTGGGAAGGATTGGAGAAGAAGTGAATGGAGGAGTGCCGCAGCAAGTCAGTAGGTGAGGTCACACTTTGAAATTTGAAAGAAAAAAAAACCCTAGAAATTAATTTGGGTATTTATATGTCAGAAACTTTACGGTCCTAATCAGGTCGACCCTGAACTTTCCGGGTTTAGACCGGACCGGACCAAAAACCCGGAACTGAAATTTTTAAAGGACCGGATTTTACACTACAACATAATTTGCTTTTAGTTGAATATATTTAGCGACATTTAATTTAAATCTCACTATTTTAAATTTCTTATAGTTTGTATGGAGTATTTAGTGTCATTTATTAGACCCTTTATCAGCATATTAAAAAGTCACACTAAATCTTTTAGCGACATAGGATCTAGTAACATTTCTCACAAATGCCACTATAAACTATAGTAACAACACATATGTCACTAAAGACCAAATTAAGTGTCGCTAAATCATTTTGTGGTTGAACTAAAATAAAAATCGTAATTATTACACTAAAAATATGAATTAGTGGCAATTTTTTAATGTCACTAAATCAATGTCGCAAAAAGTTAAATTTGTTGTGGTGCTAAGTGATCAATATATTAACAATACGAAAAGTGATAAGTTTAAACGGTAAGTAATCATTAAATTTTAAGGTTATAATTAGTCATTCTAAGATTCTAAGTAGAGGTGTTCAACGGGCCGGGTCGGGGCAAAATTTAAATGGGCCGGGGCGGGGCGGGTCAAGCCCATTTAAATCCGACCCAATTTGACCCTTTTTTAAAATGTTCATAAAATAATTTTTTGTTATTCTTTATGGCCCGATGGATTGTCCCACTTATGTATATAATGATATCATTTAAAAATATAAAAAAAATGGTAATTTTTCTCTATAATTAATACTTATAATTATTCGACCCGACCCGACCCGACCCTTAACACCAAGGCCCGTTAATGATCCGCCCCATTATTGACCCGACCCGTTAATGACTCGTTAAAATATGATCCGACCCTTAACCCGTTGGGTCGACCCGCCCCATTGAACACCTCTAATTGTAAGTAACTACTTTCAAGTTATAAGCTAATTATGACTTTATAAGAATAAGTTTACATAGGATCAACCCAATAGTAAACCTCTATTTTTGAATTTGGTTAAACAAAGAGGAAACTTTCATAACTAAATTTGATAATTGCACGAAAAACTATTCACTTTAAGACTTTAACGTTGTTAGAAAATAAGTTTATTGTGTCCCACTCCCATGCAATACTTCATATTACTAGTCAAAATTTGGAATTTTTAATTGAAAAATAAAGAATATGAGCCGGTAGTTTCTGGATGAAGTAACACTATATAAAGTTGGAGTACAACTACAATTTAATAGAAGTCTTATAAGTTTAAGTATATTTGTTTAATTACAATCTCCAAATTCTCAAGATGAAATCATCTCAGTTTATCTCTATCATATTGGTCCTCCTTATTTATTCTTCTCCTGGTATAGCTTTAATTAACTAAATACTTATATTCAATATATACTTGCTCAATTATTTAATTCTTCGTCTCCTACTTATTTACTCTATAATAATAATAATTTATCTTTCTACTTTTTTGTTGATAATTGCTAAATCAAAATTTATGTGCACTCAATATTTGCTACTAATTGTCTATTCAAAACAACCTCTTTGTTTGACCTAGCAAAGGTAAGGTTGTGTACATTTAGCAAGACTCCAAGATACTCTTATTAGTCATTACCAAACATTTCTAGTTAATCATATATAAAATTGATGTAATTGGATCCTTTAATTAATTTAACTTCTAATTTATTTAGTAAAATAAAGTATGCAATCAGTTATATCAACTTCTAATTCATACAATTTCAAAGCTCTAAAAAATTGTCATTTCTCATTTTCAACTGCTTTGAATAATTTTTGTGATTTATAAAATATGCTACTGAAGAAATAATTAATATCAATAACAAGTGTTGTAAGTTTATTTTTTATTTTTTCCTAAAAATATTAATGGTATAAAAAGATAAAATTTATCAAATAAGTGCATGTTTGTTTCCAATAATATTAAGATTTGCTAGTGTTATTTACTATCTAATGTATCAATTTTTCATTGTATATGTCTAGGTTAGTTAGTATATTTTATATTCTTTATTATATTGATTAAGTAGAATTAGGATAGTATCAATTTTTATAATAAAAAATTAATTAGAATAATCCAAACCATTTATAATTTTCCTACAATATCCTAGTTATTGACTGATTATGAATAATCTCAACTTTGAAGGGTATTTTCCTAGAGTAAACTTGGGTTGCCGATGACCTACTATAGTAGGTAATTCACCAAATATAAATAAATTAAATATTAATTAAAATTAGAAAAATAATTTTAAAAATTTACATAAAAATTCTAAATAATAAAAATAATCATAAATTTTTATGAACATTTTTTAACATTATTTTCGACATTTTTTTTTGAAAAATAAAACTTGCTATAGCAAGTCATCTGTTCACCGGGTTTATTCTAAGAAAATGCCCCTCAAAGTTGGGATTGTTCATGGTTAATCAATAAGTGGGGTTATTGTAGGAAAATCGTAAATAGCTTGGATTATTCATAATTTTTCGTTTTTATAAAAAAACTGATTTTTATATATGAAGCTTGCACTAAAAGTATTACTATAATATACTCAGGAATACAATACAACTAAACATACATTTCAAAAAAAAAATAAAAAATACAACTAAACAATTCAATTATTGTTGTTACATAATTCTCAGGTTCATTGGGTGCTGCTACCCCAAATTGTGTAAGATATGATTTATCAGTTGCTACTTATACTATTCCTCGTGGAATCATCCCGGGCTGTGATGGCCTGATTTGTACTGATTATTGCAAAGAGAGGCAGTACAGATTCGGAACGTGTTTTGACCCACAATCGTGCTGCTGCCGTTAACCCATCTCATATATATATGGATTGAATTAAAAATATTATATTTGTATTGTTATGAAATACATCCTACAAGCTACAACTGTTATGTTATTTTCTTTAGTAAACAATTATTGTGATTAAGTGTTAAGTCTATGCGTAGTTGCTGTAAGAATAATTCTATTACCGATTGTATTTTATTTTATCATGCAAAATAAAAAATTATAGTAATTCTCCAAACATTTGCACTGGTACATCATAAATACAAAAGTAATGATAATTCTCATATTAATGTGGAATTTAAAAGAAGTGTTGAAAAATGAGAAATATTGCTGTCGGAACACTAAGCTAATTATACAATTTAATATAGGAATATTAAGTTGTTTAGAATAATTTAACCTTTTACTCTTTCACACCTTTAAGATTATTATATATATAATAATCCAAACCTTTATTATATATTCTATAGAAAAACATGCGCATATACCTAGTTTTTAGTAAAAAAAATATAGAAATATTATTATTTTTAACAATGATATAATCATATATTATCTTTATCAATTTGAAATTTTACAAGTTTAAAATTTTATTATTAATATAATTATAGCAAGTTATAATAGTCATATTTTTCACTTTCCTTTAGAATATACTCATCATCATCATCATCATCATCATCATCAAACTCAGTGTAGCCTGGTCATAACAAACTATGATCAGCGTCTGGGGAAGGAAGAACAACGACAACTCATACTCATAATAGAGAGTGCGATCAAAGAGTCTCCGTTCTTGAATGACCTTTTAAGAGAGAAAAACCTGCAACTTACAAATATGTTAAATAAAATACATGTAAATAACTAAAATAAGTGTAGAGGTAAAGAAGAAAAGATGAGCGATTAATAAAGGCAATGAACAGAAACAAACATCGGGCTGTCACCTGCCCCTCGATCCTTCTTACTAGGGCGTCATGTGTTTTCACTACAAAAAAATTGCAAAGTTGCGACCAAAACCACCGACTACCCACGTTTGGTCGGAAAATTCCGACTAAATCATGTTAGTCGGAAATTTCGACTAAATTGCGACTAAATGTGTTTTCGGTCGTAATTTCAAATTAAAAAAAAATGGCATTAATTATCACCGACCAACCACCGACCAACATTTAGTCGGAAATTTTTCCGACCACTTTCCGACCAAAAGTTGGTCGGTAGTTGGTCGGTGGTAATTTTTTTTTTTTGATTTTTTTGATTGACCAAATATAGATATAAATTGAAAAAATTTAGATATATTATACTAAAGTCGTTGTGGTGTAGTGGTTATTACAATGGTTTGCAAACCAAAGGTCCCTTGTTCAATTCAAGACAACAACATATTTTGTTATTTTATTAAAATTTTGTTATAACTAATAGTTTTGCATTATTAATTTATTTTTTGTCTTACTAGTTTAATTTCTCGGTACTCAAAAAGTTTAATTTGCATTATTAAAATATTAATAATATACAACGACTAATACTAATAATAATAATAATAATAATAATAATAATAATAATAATAATAATAATAACAATAATAATAATAATAATAATAATAATAATAATAATAATAATAATAATAATAGACTAATACTTGATTAAAATTGTAATTACAAATACTTGTAATTACTTATACTTAGTAATAATTGATACTTTATTAAAATTGTAAAATCGTAAAATCGGAAGCAGCACTCGAAAACTAATAATAATACTAATACTACACTAATACGAAATACTAATACTAAGACGACTAATCATACTAAATACTATTCACAATACACTAATACGACATCATACTAATTAATAATCTACTAATACGAGTGGTAATATACTTATACAACTAGTATTATACTAAAGATAACCTAATACGACTAATAATGCAATTATACAAATAATATTATATAGTAATACGACTTATAATAACTAATACAACTAATACGACTAAATAACTAATAAAGTATTAATAATGCACTAATATAAGTAATAATATACGACAAATCCACTAATGAATTAATTATACGAGTAATAATAATAATAATACACTAATGGAACTAATAATAAACTAATACAAGTAACAATATACGAGAAAAAAATACGACTAATACTACATTATATTAGTTAAATAAAGTATTAATAATGCACTAATACGACTAATACGACTAAAAGTACACTATATACTTATATTAATATACTAATAATGCACTAATAATGCACTAATAATATACTAATACAACTAATAATAATATTAAATAATATGCTAATAGAACTAATACTTTATTAAAAATAAATACTTATACTAACATAATAATAATAATAATAATAATAATAATAATAATAATAATAATAATAATAATAATAATAATAATAATAATATAATAATAATAATAATAATAATAATAATAATAATAATAATATAATAATAATAATAGTCGGAAATTTGGTCGGAATTTAAAAATTTTTTTTTATTTTTTATTGAATTCTAAAACAGTATTTACCGACTAATCTCCGACTAAAAGGGTAGTCGGAATTTCTGACTAACTTTCCGACCAACACGGTTAGTCGGAAAATTCCGACTAAATTGCTACTAAATTTCTTTACCGACCAATCTGTGCCGACTAACCCAAAATAGTCGGAATTTAGTCGGTATAGCTCTATACCGACTAAACTCCGACTATTTCGGGTAGTCGGAAAGTTGCATTTTTTTTGTAGTGTTTTCTATGCAGATGCCCAAACCTTTTCCACATGTTCTCCCGCATCTTTTCGGAGATCGGTGCTACCCTCTAGCTTCTCTTTAAACTCTTGGTTTCTTATCCTATCCATAGTGCTATTACCACACATTCACCTCAGCATACGCATCTTTGTTACTTTCATCCTCTGTCCGAAAACCTTTTCTACCGGCCAACATTCCTCCCATATAACAACGCCCGCCTAATTGTAACGCGGTAAAATTTACCTTTTAATCTCCTTGGAAACTTTTTATCACAGAGCACCTCGGATGCTGCTCGCCACTTAAGCCAACCCGCTTGTATACGATTAGTAACATCTCCATCAATCTCCCCGTTACTCTGAATCACCGAACCCAAATATTTGAACTTGAACGTACGCGTAAAAACTTCTTCCCTTATAGTCACATCACGCTTCCCTAACGATTATATCCCACTGAAATTACATCGTATGTATTCGGTCTTCGTACAACTTATGCATAACCCCTTACCCTCCAAGGCTTCCCTCCAGTTTTCCAATTTACTATTGGTCTGCTCTTTAGTTTTTGCGGCCAAAACTATATAATCGGCGAAAAGCATTCACCATGGTACGGTTTCGCATATGGAATTAGAGATTTCTTCCATAATGACCATAAAAATGAAAGGACTTAATGCTAATCCCTGATGTAGTCCCACTTTAATTGGGAAAGACTCTGTTATACCCACCAGTGTATGTGTTAGTCGTCACTCTATCATACATGTCTTGTATTTAACTCAATATACACTAGTGAAAAAAACGTCAATGGCTGCGGTTTTTTGACCGTTATTGGCTGCGGTTTTACCTCGCAGCCCTTGGAATAGCAGCAAATGAGATTTTATTATTGGCTGCGGACATTACAACCGCAGCCTTTAGTCATTTTTCAAAAAAAAAAAAAAACATTGGCTGCGGACATTTACAACCGCAGCCCTTTAGTCACTTTACAAAATAAAAAAAAATTCCAGATCTGATCTAAAAAATTACAGATCAAATAAATATTACAGATCTTCAAAAATCGAAATTTCTACATCAATAAATACATCAAAAAAGAACATAAACATAAAAAAGAACATAAAACAAACAACATAAACGAAATTCCAGATCTAACATAAACAAAAAAAAATGAATCGAAATTTCTGGATCTAACATAAACATAAAAAAAATGAATCGAAATTACAGATAACATAAACATAAACGAAATTACAGATCTAACATAAACATAAACATAAACGAAATTACAGATCTTAAAAATCGAAATTACCAAGAACAGAATGAAATTACCAAGAACAAACGAAATTAAAAAAACAACTCTTCCAGATCTAAAAATTACAAAGAACAAAACGAAATCAGACTTCATCTGCATTACAAATCTTAAAAAACAAAATTACCAGGCTTCATTACAAATCTTAAAAAACGAAATCAGACTTCATCTTCATCTTCAGTAACAAATCTTGAAAATCCTTTATGCTCGAAAACGAAATCAGAATGAAGTTAATCTCCTTTTTCTTTGACAAATCACAGAGCAAAACGGCGCTAGAGAGAGAACAACATGAAGTTTCATGATAGCTTGAAGTTTCTGAGAAAACGAAGAACATCTGAAGAGAGAGAACAAAACGAAGGTGTGAGACTAGGGTTTAATGAAATTAGAAAACGAAGAAGGACAAAATTAAGAAACCAAAATTAGAAAACGATGGTGTGAGACTAGGGTTTAATGAACAAAATTAAGAGAGAACAAAATGAACAAAAGAAGTAAGAGAGAAAACGGCGCCTAGCTCTTGGGTTTAGAAGAAAATGAAATTAGGGTTTAATGAAATTAGGGTTTGATAGAGGACCACATATAGGCGCCTTTTGGGCTGGGCCCATTATTTGCTGCGGACCAACTAAAAAACCGCAGCCCATTATTTTATTTCACTTATTGGTTGCGGACAAATAAATAAACCGCAGCCTATTCCTTTTGTTTTTTTTTAATTTTATACATTGGCTGCGTATACACTAAAACCGCAGCCAATTAGCAGCAGCCAATAGCTTTTTTTCCACTAGTGATACCTTCGTGAAATACCTCCATTCTTGAGGCTATCACAAATGATTCTTCTTCGTATGCTATCGTATGCTTTCTCCATATCAATGAACATCAGACGCAAAGCCTTCTTTCGCTCCCTATACTTTTCCATCAATCTCCTTAAAATATGGATCACCTCGGTGGTTGATCTTTCCGGCATGAATCT
>JPXE02000021.1:181372-183872 GCA_000753965.2 Amaranthus hypochondriacus | reverse complement strand
AAAGAATTATTATTCTCAAGATCATTCCTTAATACTCCCCCTCAAAATAGGTGACCAATAAGAGAGTCCTATTTTGCTGACCAAATTATGATGAATAGTACGCGGAAGCAATTTAGTAAGCGCGTTAGCTAACTGATCTTTAGTAGAAATATAGGAAACACAAAGATGACCTTTTTGTACATTTTCCCGCACAAAATGATAATCAAGAGCAATGTGCTTCATTTTAGAGTGAAACACTGGGTTGGCACAAACGTAAGTTGCCCCTGCATTATCACAATAAATCACAGGTTGTTGACATGGAATGTGGCCTAGTTCTGACAGTAAGTTTCGAAGCCATAGAAGTTCTGCTATTGTAGCAGCAACGGCTTGATACTAGGCTTCAGTTGAAGACCGAGCACGAGTCTTTTGTTTCCTTGAAGCCCAACTAATTGCATTTTTGCCTAAGTAAATAATGTAAGCTGTTGTCGAGATGAAATCATCCTTGTCACGAGCCCAGTCTGCATCGGAGTAAGCATGTAGAGAAGAGGGAGATTCTGAATATATATTAAGACCCATGGTTAGTGTACCTTTGAGATAGCGAAGTAATCGATGAAGATATTGCTAGTGATTAGTAGTAGGTCTCTGCATATACTGTGCGAGTTTATTGACAGCAAACGAAATGTCCGGACGAGTAAGGCTGAGGTATTGTAAGCTACCAAGAAGAGCACGATACTCCGTGGGATTGGCCATTGCAGAACCATGAATACTAAGCGGAGGTGTAGTAGGTAAAGGAGTTGCAATAGGATTACATTTATCCATGTTGGCTTTAATAAGAATGTCTTGGATGTATCGTTTTTGACTGAGAAAGAGACCATTTTGGGTTTTAACTACTTCAACACCAAGGAAGTAAGAAAGGTCACCTAAGTCCTTTAATAAGAAGCGAGTGGCCAAATTTTGGATACATTTTGTTAAGATTTCAGGAGCATTACTTGTGACAATAATATCGTCAACGTAGACTAGCAAATAAATACAAACATCAGCAGCTTTATACACAAACAAAGATGAGTCTGAAATAGTGTTTCGGAACCCCATGGTGATTAGATAATTTTTGAGCTCCATGTACCAAGCCCTGGGTGCTTGTTTTAAATAATAAAGGGCCTTTTGAAGCTTGCAAACATGAGAAGGGTAATGGGGATCAATGAAGCCAGGTGGTGGCGATACGTAAACATCATCGTTAAGGGTGCCTTGAAGAAAGGCAATGTTTATGTCGAGTTGACGAATAGACCAATTTTTAGATATCGCTATAGAAAGGACTAGTCTAATCGTAGCGGGTTTAACCACGGGACTGAAAGTATCACCATAATCAATACCCTCTCGTTGATGAAAACCGCGAGCGACTAATCGTGCTTTATGCTGTGTAATAGCTCCGTGTTGATCTTTCTTTATTCGAAAAATCCACTTACATCCTACTAAATTTTGAGAGGGGGAGGAGGGAACTAGAGTCCATGTTTGGTTTTAAGTTAAAGCCTGCATTTCATTGTCCATAGCTTGTCTCCATACAGGGCTTTTTAATGCTTGTGTAATATTTTTTGGGAGGTCAGTATGGCATAATTCAACATTAAGATTTAGTTTCTTAATGGGTTTTGTGATGCCTTGTTTTAGTCTGGTAGTCATTTGATGAGAAGGAGGAATATTATTGTTTAGAGGAGATGAAGCTAAGGTATTAGGTTGACTTTGATCGGACGGAATTTGGGTAGAAATAATAGGTTGAGAGGAAGAAGGTTGTGGTAGTATAGTAAGTGGTATGGGAGCCCACACATTGACAAGAGCATCAGACATACTAACAACTTGTTTATGATGCATAAAAGGGAAGTCAGATTCAATGAAGTGAACATGTCTAGATGTGTAAATGCGACGACTTTCAAGTTCGAGACAATAATATGCGCTTTGTGTGGGAGAGTATCCAATAAAGATACATGGTTTGGATTTGGGGTCAAGTTTGTGGGTAGAGTAATGTTTTAACCATGGATAACAAAGGCACCCAAAACATTTAAGTTTTGAATAATTTGGTTGAACAACAAAGAGTTTAAAGTATGGTGAGTCATTGTTGAGGGTGGCAGTTGGAAGCCTATTGATGAGATAGACAGCCGTGGAGCAGGCATAAGGCCAATATTCAAGGGGCATGTAAGCATGAGTAAGAAGGGTAAGAAAAGTTTCAACAATGTGCCTGTGACGTCTTTCGAAAAGGCCATTATGTTGAGGTGTATATGGTGGAGTGGTAAGATGACTAATACCCTCAAAGGCAAGATATGATTTTAAAGCATCATACTCCTCCCCATTGTCAGAATATGGAGTTTTGAGAGGAAGTTGAAAAACATTTTCCACCAAAGCTTTGTAGCGCATAAACACATGTTTAGTATCGGATTTTAAGTCCCATACCATCACCTACAAGAAGCTCCTTCGTTCCATCATATGGAGCATGGAGAGAGAGATAATTGAAGTCATTGGTGACATGATGAGA
>JPXE02000021.1:91262-129358 GCA_000753965.2 Amaranthus hypochondriacus | reverse complement strand
TAAGTCAAGTGTAGGTATGGGGAGTGAGGAGTGTCTTTTGGAGAAATAAACCGTTAGGGTACAGAAGTCTCGATTTGAACTTTAAATTATGTTTTAAGAATATTTAGTTTTTATGAGGGGATTCCGTTCTCAAGTTGTAATAAGTAGACTTGACTTTACAACCTTATCCGCTGCTACAATTTCCTTTATAACTATAACTAGTAGTTTATAATAACTCTAATAGAACTCGACCCGCAAGCTTTTCTTGGTTTCCAATCCGTTTTAAACTACCTTTCTATTATCTTGATTTGACTCGGACTATATTTAGTTCTTCAAAAGGTCGTCTTCTCTTTTAAAACGATCCGAGTTTTTTCGTGATGTTATACATGTTGAAAAGGGAGTTTACAAGGAAAAAAGTGTTTTTGAGGATGTCAATAATGTGACTGACGTTAATGAGGATGTACTAGATCGCGTGGGTGGATATGAGACGGATGAAAAGAATGTCGATGAGGATGTGGATCGTGTTGATGAGATGATGGAGGGAGTCGAGGATGAGTTAGGAAAACTTCCTCGTGTATTTGACTTGTTGACAGAGGTTTCTCAAGAGCCTTTGTACCCTGGATGTACAAAGTTCACCAAACTAACATTAGTGTTGACAATTTTCAACATTAAGTCAAAGTTCAATTGGAGTGACACTAGTTTCACAATGTTATTAGAAGCATTAGGTGAGATGCTTCCTGAGGGAAATGAACTTTCAAAGTCGACATACTATGTCAAAAAGCTCATGTGTCCTTTCGGTTTAGAGTACCAGAAGATTCATGCGTGTCCGAATGATTGTGTATTGTATTGGAATGAAAACGGGAGCTTAGAAGAGTGTCCTAGGTGTGGGCTATCGCATTACAAGCGTAAAGGGGCTCGGGATGCTTAAGGGCTCCCTGCTAAGGTATTGTGGTATCTTCCAATAATACCTAAATTCAAGTGCTGATTTTCTATAAAGAAAGATGCATTAAATTTGAGGTGGCATGCAGATAGGGTGAAGAAAGATCACTTGCACACATCCATCTGATTCTCTGGAGTGGAAGAGTATTGATAGGTTGCATAAGACTTTTGGGGATGAAGTTCGTAATTTAAGGCTCGGACTGTGCACGGATGGAATGAACCCATTCGGCAATCTTAGTTCTCAACATAGTACTTGGCCGGTACTTTTAGTGATATATAATTTGCCTCCTTGGTTGTGTATGAAGCGTAAGTACATTATGCTTTCGTTTCTTATCTCGGGTCCTAAACAACCTGGCAATGACATAGATGTATATCTTGCACCTATCGTTGAGGAATTGAGAAAGATGTGGGATGAAGGAGTTTCCGTGTTTGATGAATATGTTAATGAGGAGTTCAGCTTGCGTGCAATGCTTTTATGCACTGTTAATGATTTTTCGGCATATGGAAACTTATCAGGGTATAAGAACAAAGGGAAGAAAGCGTGCCCAATATGTATGGATGACATGGAATCAACGTGGATTCCTAAGTGCAAACATGTATTCATGCACCGTAAGAGGAAGAAGATGTTCAATGGGGAGGTTTAGGACCGTGTAGCTCGTCGACTGTTAACCGGTTATGAGGTTTACGAACAGGTTAAGGGGGTTGAGACTATATTTGGTAAAACGGGGCAAGTGCAAAAGGTTGAAGACCGACTGTGGAAAAAGGAATCAATCTTTTGGAAGCTTTCATTTTGGAGAGATCTGCAGGTTAGGCATTTTTTTAATGTCATACATGTAGAGAAAAATGTATGCGATGCCATACTCGAGACTCTCATGAACATTCAGGGTAAGACAAAGGATGTTAAGGCCGTGCGAGATCACTTTGAATGCAAGGGTATTCGTCCGGAGTTGTGGGCACAGGTTAAGGTGAGTAAGAAAAGAGAGAGAGTTGATGAAGTTGGTGGCAGTAGCAAGGGAAAGGGCGATAAGAAGAAGATGTGTAATGAAATAGTTTATTTACCTCCACCTTGCTACACATTGTCCAAAGTAGAGAAACGAGCATTTTGTGAGTCTTTGTATGGCAATAAGGTTCCGTCTGGGTACTCATCGAACATGAAGAGATTCGTGACCTTAAATGGTGAGTTGAAATTAGGAAGCATGAAATTTCACGATTTCCATGTAATGATGCAAGTGTTATTACCAATTGCACTACGTGGAATACTGCCAAAACATGTGAGATATGCTATTAACGAGCTCTGTTCGTTCTTCAACACAATTTGTAGTAAAGTTCTTGATCCCTTTAAACTTGATGCTCTTCAAGTCGACGTGATTGTAACTTTATGCAAGTTTGAGATGTATTTACCACCTTCTTTCTTTGACATAATGGTTCATGTTATTGTTCATCTCGTTCGTGAAATCAAGCTTTTGGGTCCTGTATTTTTAAGCTGGTGTTATCCTTTTGAGAGACACATCGGTGTTTTACAAAACAAAGTGAGGAATCCAGCATAACCAAAGGGGAGTATGATTCAAGACACTGTAAGCGATGAGATTGGTAACTTTATAGCCGAGTATATGGCTATGGCAAAGCCTATTGGACTTCCCACCTCTCGATATGAAGGAAGACTTTAGGGAAAAGGAACAATTAGCTCCAAAACAATCACACCTCCTCGGGACAGTCATCTACAAGCACACATGTATGTGTTGCATAATATTCCAGAAGTCCATCCTTTTTTGAATGAGCATTTTGATATATTGCGCGCAAAATATCCTTCTAAAGGTGATAGGGCATTGATGCAGTTGCATAACAAGACGTTTATTGATTGGTTTCATAATTGAGTAATATGTGAAGAACTAAAGGGTGTATTTGAGATTGTTAAGTGGTTAGCTTTTGGTCCTCGTGATGATGTCAACAAATATAAGGGTTACGTTGTCAATGGGTTTACATTTTGGACTGATGGTCAAGATAAGAAGTCATCGTATCTGAAGAATAGAGGGGTTTCTATTTTGTCGTCATCTACATTTTACGCGAGTGCCAAGGATAAATTGCCGGTTAATGCTAAATCGTTATACTACGGGCGTGTACATGAAATATGGGAGCTTGACTATTGTACTTTCACTATGGGTCTTTTCAAATGCAAGTGGGTGGATAGTAATCGACGATGCGTTAATATTGACGACCCTTGTGGATTCACTCTTGTAGAATTAGATCGTTTGCATGATAGTGATGAGCCATTCATACTAGCCACACAAGCCAACCAAGTATTCTACATTGTAGACCCTTCTGATAAAAAATGGTCTTTTGTTAACCGGGAAAAACAAGTATCCTTGGTATAGGTGATGTTGAGGATGAGGAAGAATATGATTTTTTTGAAAACTCCCCACCCTTTATTAATCCAAATCGGTTAATGAAGATAATGAAGATGTTGGTTATATGCGTGTAGATTAAATGGAAGGAATACATTTGAATTAAGTGATTCACAAGGTATGAATTATTTAAGGTGTTGTAAGCTTTTTTGGCACTTTCGCGCATAAAGTAGCTTAAACGTGGTTTGTTATGCATGAAACTTGACATACAACACTAATTGGTATATATTATTGTGTTGAAATGGTTAGAATTGAAAATGTTAGTCGTATGCTTCAAATTACGTATTAAGTTACGTTTTTAAGGTTTTTTAATCTTTTTTGGCACTTTCGCGCATAAAGTAGCTTAAACGTGATTTGGTAGGCATGAAACTTGGCGCACAACACTAATTGGTATGTAATATTGTGTTGAAATGGGTTAGAATTGAAAATCTTAGTCATATGCTTCAAATTACGTATTAAGTAGCTGAAACATGTTCTAATGTATTTCTATTCATACTCTTTCAGGTACTTTATCTACAATGCATCTTTTTAGAGACGAATTTGTTCCGAGATTGAGAATTTGGACGACGAGGTTCGTAGTGAATCGGATAAGGACTATGATCCGAGGAAGGAAATGGACACAAATGAGGATGATGATGACGAGGTTCGTAGTGACCGAATGACTATCTACGAGCAAAGTACTGAAGTTGCCCCATCAATAAACGAAGACGGCCCACCAACGGATGCTCCCACTATTGGTTCTAAGAAACGTAAAGGGCGAGGTCCAACGAAAAACCTCAAAGTCACGGATCCCATGCACCTCGAATACAATGCATTGGGTCAACCATGTGGAAAATGGCGTAGACAATATGGAAAACAAGTAGGCCTATCCGTTCGCAAGGTTTCCATATTGCACGCGTGGAACGAGGTTCCAAAGAGTTTGAAGAACTCACTCTGGGATGATACTATGCTAAGCAACTTTAGTATTTTTATTCATTTACTTTCATTTCAAAATTAATGGAATTGACATTAATTAATAATTAAAATTTTCTTTTGTAAAATCTTTTTCACACCGAGCACGACGAAGAAAAAAACAAAGGTATTTTTCTTTCAGCTGTTGCTGAAAGATTCAGAGATTTCAAATCCAAGCTTGTAGCTCGCTGGATCACAAACAAGCGTCACTGTGAGACCAAGAAGGTCAAAACGGGAAACGAAAGTGGAGAAGAAGCACCTTCAAAGATGTCGTATGAAATATGGCCTAGCATATCGAAGAATGAATGGGTGGCATTTGTTGCCAAAAAAACAACTCCCAACGAAGTTGTAAGTATTCCATATTATAGCTTTTCATTTTAATTTACTTCTTTTGATTTAATTATTAAACTAATAATATATGACATTTGAATTCTGTTGATTTATTAGGAAAAGCGTGGTAAAGCTTCTGAGTCAGGAAATAAAAGGAAGTTTTACCATCACATGGGCCCAAGAACGTACGATGAAGCCCGAAAAGAGTGGGTGGATGCGGGTTTATACCCCGATCAGAGTACGACCCCGAACTCATCTACGACTACCTCCGCATCCGTGAATACTCTTGCTGGAGATCGGATACGGGATTGGTACTGCGGGCTTCATGCTCGAGATGCAAGTGGTAAATTTACCATTCTTGATCCGAGAGCGAAGAAGATTGTTGATGCTATGGTGAGTTTTGATATTATTACGTATATTCTTGATTTGTTATATACTTAAACTAATTGTTATATATTGATCGTTTTTATTTGAACAGATGGGCTGTAAGGAAAAAGAAGCTACGGGGGAGTTCACCCCAAGGGAAAGACTATCAAGGGCAGGTAGTCGGAAAAGGAGGCATCCGCGTGGGGATAAAGAAGGCATTCGGCAAAGAGTGTGTAGCTACTCAATACAGAACGATGCCACTTGATGAAGTAGAGAGACTCAAAGAAAAAATCATAGCAAATGTCACAACACAAGTTACAAAGGACGTTCTCGACATGGTGGCATCACTGTTGAAGAAGATGGGAGCACCCACTGTTGACTTAGCAAATATGATTGCCGAGGACCAGCAAAGTCAACATGGGGATCCTAAGGCTTCGGTGGAGCGAGCACCCGAGCCCATTACCCCCGTAGCACACCAGCCCATTCATACACGTAGCACACCCGAGCCACAAAAGCCTACACCGGAGACCATGAACTCCGTTGCTAAGTATCCGAAACTAACACCCGAGCGAGTGGTAAAGGTACATATAGTTTTTCATATAAGCGCGTATTTATTTAAATTGCAACGTGTTTTAATAATTTATTATGATGCTAATTATACTAAACGACAAAATTTTCAGGAGGCGATTCCTTGCTCTCTTTTGCTGCCTCAGTTAGGCGTTGCTCGTGGTGGCGACTTAACTGAGGGTTCATACGGTGTAGCACTGCCAACCCATAAGAGCAAAACAGTGCATTCCATGCCTGTTACGAGTGACCACATTAGTGTGACGGTAGAAACTATCGTAAAGGGGTTCGAAGATTTCTCACTTCCAGTTCCAATGCTAAAATGGACCCTTGACAAACTATCGGACGCCCAAGGTAGTTTTGTCACATGGCCATATGCTTGGGTCCGATTCACAGCCAAGTAATAATCTTTTGTATTATCTTATTTGTTTTTATTATTTTAATTGCGTGATTACACCAATGTAATTGTATAAATTGAAATAGGAAAAGAGTTTAAAGGGCTCTAAGAGAGAGATCGGTTCCTCATCGTCGGTGGCAATCACGCAATCTTGACCGATGAGGAGCTTAAACATCTCTCTCTAAATTTCCTATGGCTGCACAAAGGTGCATCTCGCATGCGTGAGGAGGACCCAATTATTCTACCCCTGCAGACGGAACAATTCTGCTTTGTTGAGGAGCCTAGCGTCATTATTGATCATAATGACATTGGACAATTTTTGCGAGGGGAGATATTGAATATTGCCCTTATCCATGCCTACATGAGGTGATGTTCTTATCTTACAATTTAGGTTTTATTGTTTAATTGTTTTAATAATCGAATTATTGACAAAATTTTCTCAATACGTGAGTTTAGTGCGGCTTACGCGGAGCTAAATTGCCTCGAACCTCTAATAAAATTTGGATGGTTTTGTCCTGAGTCGATTTCGGGTGGTAAGAGCGACAGTGACCCAGATGACGTCAAATCATACATTGAACATGCTCTGAAGCATTCCCTTTCTTCTAAACACACGTTCATTCTGGCCCCATACTATGAAAGGTGATTAGTTTTTTGTTTTTGAAATTGAATTTATCTTTTTATTTTAAAGTTCACCTATTCTCTAACTTGTTGATGTCAAATGGTGGTTTGTAGTGTGCATTGGATACTTTTAGTCATATGTCCTATGATGAATACGGTGCACGTCTTCGATTCATTACATAATGACCAACCCCTGCCTCGGAACATAAAATTCAAAGGCTTGTTGAATGCATAAGTTTAAAAATTTTACCAATTTCATTTAAGTGTTATATATATAAAAATTAATAGTATATTATTACATAAATAGTTATACTTTTTCCATGCGTTTCAGTGCCATGACGTGGGGAAATGGGATCTGCTGCGAGAGCCACATACCCGAAATGGAAAGCAGTAAAGGTACAGAACACTATTTAAAGCGTTTGTGTCACTTTCGCGCGTAAAAGAGCTTAAACTTGGTTTGTTATGCACGAAACATGGCACACAACACTATTTGGTATATATTATTGTGTTGAAGTGGTTAGAATCAAAAATAATGATCATATGCTTGAAATTACGTATTAAGTTGCGATTTAAACGGTTTTGAAGCATTTTTGTCACTTTAGCACGTAACATAACTTAAACTTGGTTTGTTATGCACGAAACTTGGCACAAAAAACAATTTGGTATATACTATTATGTTGAAGTGGTTAGAATCGAACATAATAAACAAATGCTTGAAATTACGTGTTAAGTTGCGATTTTAACAACTTTGAAGCATTTTTGTCACTTTCGCACGTAAAATAGCTTAAATTTGGTTTGTTATGCACGAAAACTTGTACACAATATTATTTGGTATATATTATTGTGTTGAAGTGGTTAGAATCGAAAATACTTATCAAATTCTTGAAATTACGACTTAAGTTTTGATTTTAACGGTTTTGAAGCATTTTTTTCACTTTCGCACGTAAAATAGCTTAAACTTGGTTTGTTATGCACGAAACTTGGCACACAACACTATTTGGTATATATTATTTATTTGAAGTGGTTAGAATAGAAAATAATACTCATATGGTTGAAATTACATGTTAAGTTGCGATTTTAACGGTTTTGAAGCGTTTTTGTCACTTTCGCACATAAAATAGCTTAAACTTGGTTTGTTATACACGAAACTTGGAACAAAACATTATTTGGAATATATTATTGTGTTGAAGTGGTTAGAATCTAAAATAATTATCATATGCTTGAAATTACGTGTTAAGTTGCGATTTCAACGGTTTTGAAGCGTTTTTGTCACTTTCGCACGTAAAATAGCTTAAACTTGGTTTGTTATGCACGAAACTTGGCACACAACGTTATTTGTTATATATTATTGTGTTAAAGTGTTTAGAATCAAAAATAATTATCATATGCTTGAAATTAAGTGTTAAGTTGCGATTTGAACGGTTTTGAAGCATTTTTGTCACTTTCACACGTAAAATAGCTTAAACTTGGTTTGTTATGCACGAAACTTGGTACACAATATTATTTGGTATTATTTATTGTGTTAAAGTGGTTAGAATCAAAAATAATTATCAAATGCTTGAAATTACGTGTTAAGTTGCGATTTTAACGGTTTTGAAGCATTTTTGTTATTTTCGCACGTAAAATAGCTTAAACTTGGTTTGTTATGCACGAAACTTGGCACACAACATTATTTAGTATATATTATTGTGTTGAAGTGGTTAAAATCGAAAATAATACTCATATGCATGAAATTACGTGTTAAGTTGCGATTTTAACACTTTTGAAGCGTTTTTGGCACTAACATATATAATATATTTTTTCATAGTGTTTTCACCAAAATAATAGCATTGACTGCGGCTACTACGTTATTAAATTTTTGGATGATATCATACAAGCCGTGAAGAACGTCGGGGTAGGAAATAGTGATGCCGTAAGTATTTATTATGTTCTTAAATTATAATGTTGTTTTTTTCACTTAATTGTTCAAAATTAACTCTTCCCCTTCATCTATTAATCAAAACAGAACGAAAAAAATGGAAAAGTTACCTGTTGCAGCCGGTTAAAAGGGAGGTGGGTATGTTTTCAACAAACTATGAGAATAGTTGGGATTATTAAAAAATAATTGATAGTTGGGATATAATTTGGCCAACGGGTGATAGTTAGGATTATTTTGAGCAAATTTTCCATTATAATATTCTATATTTATTAGAATATCTAATTATATGTATTAACTTTTTAATTATTTCATATAATTTTATATAGATTTTACACGACACTCCACGAGAAAGACGCAAATTGACGGACATGTAAATGCGCGAAGTGAAAGACAAGGTTGCCGTGTATCTGTCTAATTTATGTTAGTAGTTATGTTTCGAAGTAATTATTTTCGATTTGTTAGGACTTTATATATATATATATATATATATATATATATATATATATATATATATATATATATATATATATATATATATATATATATATATATATATATACACATACACATAAATAAATTTATTTATGTGTATGTGTATATATATATATATATATATATATATATATATATATATTATTTTGGTGATAATTATTGGTGATTATTGTACTGCATTATTGTTAATTATTTATTATTTTATAATGGTGAATAATATATACTATTATTATTAAAACAAAAAAAAATTGGAAAAAAAATATTAACCTAAAGGCTGCGGTTTTTGGCTTGGCCGCAGCCTATAGGGGGTGCCCAAAAATTGAATAAAAAATGAACTATTGGTTGCGGTGGAGCACAAAAACCGCAGCCTATAATATTTAAGATCGCTACATTTTTTAACAGCAGCCTTTCTTTCCAGCTATCAGCTGGCACCACTAATGCTTGGGTTAAAAAACCGCAGCCTTTACTGGCACAAAACCCGCAACCATTAGCGTTTTTTCCACTAGTGGTGTTAGCCGTAATTTGTAAGTTCAATGTCTAGAGCTAGGATCCTAAACTCTTTTATTGTTACCAGATCCACCTGAGACTTGAGCTCATTCTGCAGATGGTGAATTTTCTTAGCTTGATTGTTCACCTCAGATTGCTAGGAAGATAACTCAGAGGTCAGCAGTTGGTTTTGGCAGTTCAGATGCGAGAGAGTATAAATTAGACTCTAGTGTTTGATATTTGGCTCTCAAAATCTCCAGCTCAGCTTGAAGAGTGTTAATCTGAGTTTCTTCAGATTGAGTCTTCTAGCGAAAATTCTAAAGGTCGAATGAAATGTATTCTTCACCGAGGTCCCCAACTCAGAGAATCTGGAGTTAATTAGTTGTGGATGAAATAATGGATGTTAATCAAATAAAGTCAAAAAGAAGTAAAGTCAAAACAAGTGTAAACTTTCAATTACCACATTGAAATCATGATGTGGACCTTCTAGAAACCTACCAACACTGGCCAAAATGTCTATGGATCCAAACTGTTAGGAGGTTATCACCTCTTCTGTCCTCTACCTGATGGCAGGAGGTTCTTCTTCGTGAGGGCCTTTAGCAGCCCTCTTGTTTATATTTTGGTGTCATATGATGGGAATGGTAGAATTGTAAAATGATGTAAAAAAACAACAACAAAAAAAGAAAAGAAAAAAAGGAGAGTAAAAATGTAAGAAAAAGGAAGTACCTTCACTAGGACCCATTCCAGCAATGTTAACGTCCATCCCTACCAGATTCCCGATAGGAGAGAGGTAGGGTGGGTTTATTCTGTCTCAGCAGCCCCCCTCAATGACTTATTGAAGGACATGGGAAGGGTTTTCATCAATGGTCTCCTCAGCCAGAACAGCTGGAAGACCGATTTGCTTGTTTTGTATCCCATAATTAGTAACTAGGATATCCTTAACTATCACTTTTTCTTGGGGGGCAGAAGTAGAAGAAGGGTCCACAGAAACTTCAATTGGGACTTAAGTCGTCTCAGTTACCAGAACAGGGGACTCAACAATTGTTTCAGTAAGTTCATCCCCTCCTGGCTGGGAAACTTCATTGATGGGGAATACAGGAGGGGAAGCTGGTTGCTCAACAACTATTAAATAAACACAAGTGAGAAAATATTGAAATTAACGGTCAGAATAGAATACTTGTACCAACTCCCTAAAGAAATTTATCCACAACATCATCAGTTGAGAAATATAATATGTTTGAAAAGCCTGGGGAGGATAGAGGAGATGGAGAATTCACTTCTTTGACAACATGTTGATTCTCAGCTGGAGACTCAGGATTAGTCTTAAATTCTTCTACCACCTCATCCACAATAGGCTCATGAGGAGCCTCCACAGAAGGGGCAACTCCTACAGTTGTAGTGTTGGCAGGTGCTATAAAACAATGAAGAGTGAAATTTCAGTTAAAAAAAAGGTGTGTGTGTAACAAAAAATTCAAGTCAAAAAGAAAGCAACCACTTAAGGTAGAGCTTGGGAGCAGCACAACAATATGTGAACTCCCAGGAGCTAGGTAAGCGCCAGGAGAAACATCAAGAGGTAGAACATCACCTTCCCAAGTCCAAATGGAGGCAACATCAACATCCTTCTTCTTTTTCAGGCTACTCTTCCTTTTGACAGAAACCTGGGAAGAAGTGCTGGCTTGTTCAGAAGACTTTCATTTCTTTGAACCCCCACCAATGAAGGGTTCTAGGGGTAGTGAAGACACTCAGATAAGGATCCTCCCAGTTCAACAGATCTTTTCTCACGGAAGGAATAAGACCCTACCTTGATCTGATATAATATGGTGTGTTGTCTGAGCAGATATCGCTCCTCCTCTATCTGGGAACCTCTTATGGAGCATTGGTATCATAATAGAATGCAGTATTTCGTCGCTACTTGTAGTTGTGAATGGCAGCAGGTGGCATCTTAGTGCATAGCCTGTAAAGATGGTTATTCACAGTGTTATTTCACTCCATTAAAAATATTAATCAAAGGTAATTATGATAAAAGGCAGTCAGAAAATGTCAAATTAGTCAAAATCTGGGAAGAATTATCATTAGTCGACAGTCATAGAAGCATTTGTCTCGTGTGATTATAAAGGGACTTTACGTACAACCTTTAAATGTTAGTGCATGGGATACTCATGTGCAATGTGAGGACATTTGTTCTTCGTTAAGCAGCACTATAATGAGCGGGACGCGTATTGAAAGAGGAAGATAAAAATGCCACAAAAGACAAAGAATTAATGAAAAAGAATGACATGTAGAGAATGTTTTTAGGGATTAGAAAGCAATGTTTGCTACACACAATCATGAGCTATAAATACTCATAGAAGAGCCATAAATGAGGTAACTAATTTCTACTATAGAGAGAGAAGTACTAAGAATTAAAAAGATAATTGCAAAGAACTATTTCTGTTGAATTTCTAATACCCACATAGATTTTCATAGCAACATTCAATGGACAATCATAAACCTTTAAATATTTTCCTTTATTATGATAATTTGTTACTAAGACGTCACGTCTAAACAAGTCCTAAGTAGTTATCCACCTGGCTGTCACTGTGCACCTTGATGGACCTATTAGGCAACTCATCCCAACAGATTGATACTAACTCCTTGGTGTATTTTGTAGAAAAAAAAGCATCTTCTCCATCTGATTTTACTGAATAGCTGACAAAAGACTAAAAACAAGCTTCCACCAGCAAAAATCTTTTTGATTACTTGCTAATCAAGGGATTAAACTCTTAATTAATTATTCACAGAATCTGACAGGAACAATTACTAAAATTAAACTCAAACAAAACCAACATAAAATTACTATATAAAGTTTGAAACTTTACTATACATTATGTTAAAATCAACAACTTGGTATTGGAACTAAGATAATCAAACTCAGATTGCATGAAATTGAAAATTTAACCAGATACAATCATTGGAAGAATAATTTCAAGTTGGAATTTAGCACGCGAGAAACAATTAATTAAAGTTCGAAATTATTCTGGTATAAATGAAATTAGAGATATTTTGAAATAAAAAAAAATTAAATCTTGCACATAAAAGAAAAAAATTTCCAAGTATATGACTAGATCTCAATTAAAACTACATTTCATCCATAACCTGCAAATTGTGCTGGTATCTGGAAAAAAACCAAAGTTTATATGTAAATGCACCAAACAATCCAGCATTTTATAATAACCATGACAACATTTTAGAATTCAGAAAACAAGCTAACAATTTAAATTAAAACAAGCAGAAACAAAGCAATTTAAATTAAATAGGTATTCAAAGTGAATTGAATTACCTCCTTATATCTACCACACCGAAAAGCGTGATTTCTACTATGAATCTCCCTCATTCGACTACAATTGAAACATAATTACTTCAAAGTCAAAATCAATTCAATCACCATGAAGCATCAATCAACAAAAATCTATTAATTAAAATAAATAAAACAAGTAAAAAAGTAAAAACAGTATCAGAAACCAACACAGACAAAATCTTCAACATCATCAATGCCGTCGGAGAAGTTAGCGATCAACGATGATTTCAAAACATTAGACGACATTATTTCACTCTCTTAAAATGCTATTTCTCTCTCTTTGTCTTGATATTGTGTTCTTGTAAGTTATACATAAACTAAAGATTAAAAGCAAGCATACTCTTCAACTCCTCATAAGTTGAAAACAATTGTTTGAACGGATGACCACAATCCAATGCAGGTACATTTCGCACAATTAAGAAACAGAGGGTTGAGTGAGTTGAATGATGTTAGTTAACTCGGAAACCTTTGGAAATATTTTTTGATTTTGTAGATTTATTAAAAGCAAGCATACTCTTCAACTCCTCATAAGTTGAATGATGTGAAGCGAAAATATGCATTTCATTTGATTCTGGCGCCCAATTTCAATCATGTTTTCTTTTGCGACATTACGTTGTTGAATCATAAATAAGAGCTTCTACCGAAAACCAAAGACAAGGTTCAAGAGATCAGTTTCATGAAAATACAAATACATAACAATATGTAATGGTGCGTGTTATGTTTCACAGCAGTGGCCTCGAGCCCTCAACACTTAAAATCATTACGAAACTGCACAAACACTATACAAAGATGTAAAAAAATAAATGCATATAGCGGAATTGCAAGAAACTATTTCTTAACATCTAAACAGAATCGCATGCATATCATAATATGAATTATCAGATATGGAAGAATATCATACCCTTGATGCGTGAATTCCACGTTATATAATCGGATATAAAATAAACCAAAAAGAGATAATAGAACGTCAAATGTCATTCCTCTAATGTTGGTCCACAAGCATCGAACGGATCACCATACATGCTAGTACGGAATAAGAAAAACTCATTTTCTCATTACTTTTTAGGTGAAGAATATGAGTATGTAGAGAATACTAGAAATGATATAGATTATTGAAAAGATGAACAAAGTGCATCTATTTATATACAATGTTCACCTCTTCATATACTCATAACATGTAACCTTTACATGTATTGATGATGATGAAATAAGTACGTTTTAATTCCCAATTAAAACACACAAATAAACCACTAGTAACTCTTCATATTTTAAGTAACACTTATGATGATTAAGTACATGTTTTAATTCACAATTATAACTCATCATACTTTAAGTATCCAATGAGCATTTTATGTTCTTGGTGTAAATATATATCCGATCGATTACTTATATGTGTGACCTCATAAGACCCGATCATAATAGTACTAAACTAATCATATTAGATACAGATCATAGTTGGTTTCTAGCAAAACACTATGACCACCTAAAATAATAGAATGTATTTTATCTCCATAATTCGTCCTATTTATATATAGCAATTACACTTGATCAAAGGACACTAATTTCCTTCAATCTCCCACTTGTCCTTGAACAAGTTTGTAACCTTAAATTCCTTAAGTCACTTAATGTCAAATTTGATAGCATAATGATGACTCACATCATCTAAACCTATGCTCAAATTTATTTCTTAAAATCTGAGTTTGAACTATCAAAACAAATGATTAACTCTTTAATCCATTTGAGCACGACCATGCATTTTCAGTTTTTACTCTTCAAGAGGCCAAAAACACCAATCCTAATTAATAGGAGGACTTATCCAGTCTTGTATAACCAAAACTCTCACTTAACTTTTAGTAAACCTAAGCATTCCCTTTATAGCCTCCTTTTACGGCATGACGTTTGAGAATGTCAAGAAAATACGAATCATTATATGAGAATAGTGTCATACTCATGTCAAAGGAATCCACTACATATAACAATGAAATTCTCCAAATATTTTTTAAAGAACATCAAGTAGGTCAGTCCAATATGTATCTCTATACATACCTATGTAAATGACTAGACATCTTTATGTCTCTATAGCCCATGAAACTGCGCTATCAATCAACTTACAACTAGTCCACAAAGAACTCATTTATGTCCAACTTAATGATTCGGACTAGGGACAAAAAATATTTTAAATAACTTCGGTTCACTTATAGGGTTTCATTTATCAAATCACGTATTTGATAAACCTATCGAATGTTATAAAATACTTTGGACATTTAATTTAATACCAAACCAAGATGAAATAAGAACAATAATTTTGTTGATAAACATAAACCAACATATCAAAGTGCTTTAACTTTGTGACTAATTTTATAATAATAAAATTTTACACAATTAAAACAACTCTCCTATATGTTATTGCTTCAAAACTCTAGTATAACTCTTTATACTTGAGTTAGGACTATAGTTTAGTAAATGGATATAATCCAATAGAATTTTTCATACATTCAAGTTCTCTTAGCTATAATGTCATGTTTGAAACTCTTTTAAAACTAACATCTCTTTCAGAGTAAAGGCAATAACCCGATAATAATCAAAACCGCCTTTATCTTTTATAAGCTAGCATATGTGTAACTTTTACACTCTTATTCCAACACATCTATCAAACTAAGAACTTATCTTTTAGTCCTATTAAGGTACTACAAGATGTTCTCAATCATTACTCTATGGTCATTTTAAGGAAACGACTAGTATCTTCTCATCATACTCAAATACAAATACATAACAATATGTAATGGTGCGTGTTATGTTTCACAGCAGTGGCCTCGAGCCCTCAACACTCAACATCAATACGAAACTGCATAAACACTATACAAAGACTTTTGAATAAACAGTATAAAGGCCTATGAAGTAAGTTTACCCCGTTCATGAGCAATGGGAGCAGAATCATAAAATTAAT
The DNA here is from genome assembly GCA_000753965.2 of Amaranthus hypochondriacus. Taxonomy (NCBI): domain Eukaryota; kingdom Viridiplantae; phylum Streptophyta; class Magnoliopsida; order Caryophyllales; family Amaranthaceae; genus Amaranthus; species Amaranthus hypochondriacus. Next base: position 113,632 of record JPXE02000021.1, on the reverse strand, counting down.
AACAAAGTATAATAATTTAATTTAGGTTTAAGAATCAATTCATTCGGTTCATTCTCATTCATTTAATCAAAGAGAGAAAATGCCCCCTATAAATAAAGAATATACGCCATGAAAAAACGAAAATTGAATATTAAAAATATATTAACTTCCTAAATACTTAAAATATTATTCTAAAATAAAATCAAAATATTCTATAACTATTTCCTAAATATTATCTTTTTAATATTTCCTACACTCTCCCTCAAGTTTGGTCTTAGGATTATCGAGACCGAACTTGCCCATAATATTCTTCAATGCTTTTAGGCCAATTGCCTTGATTAGAAAATCTGCTAGTTGATCATTTGATTGTACATATGACATGTTGATAAATTTATTCGGCAAAATTTTCATAAACGTTTTTCAAAGTTTTGAGTTTGGATAGAAAAACGGGTATAACATCGGGCATAGTGTTTAAATGGGTTGGATATGTGGGTTTTATGTGTTTAGTTTGGCCAAAGGAAAAAATATGGGGAATCACCACGTGAGTACCCATATATTTGGGTAAATTGATTTTATTTCCCAAATTGTTCTATCTCTCCTCAATCCCAATTCTAGCCGTAAATTTGGGTAAAATGTTTTATTTTCCAAATTCTTTCCTCTCTCCCCTGGTCTCCCTTTTCCCTTCCCTGTGTCGATGCCTCTATCTCCATCATAGCTGACAACGCCGCCAATCCCCTTTTTCGGAACCATGGTGGCTGTCAATCATCGTTGGGAGGTCGGAAAAGTGCCTTGTTTTGCGATGTGATGTCTGGAAAATTTCATGTCGGTTTGATGGCTTTGGTTTTTGAATTCTTTACTTTTCTGTTTAGATCTAGAGCATACTTCATGTCAGTTTGATTTGAGTATTCAGGACTTGGCTTTATTGTTTTGGTTTACTGAATTTTGACCTTGAAGCTTTGAATTTTGTGTTGAATCTTCCATTTTTCTTTTGATTTTTGGACTTAGGGGGTTCGGACTTAGTTTGCTTGTTAATGGGTTTTCTTGGTGAGGAATGGCAAAAGTAGTCATGCCACCGTTCCGGTGACTCACTGGAGCTTTGGAGGCGACATTTTCGTTCTTGAACTCATCACTTCACTGGAATGATGAATTCTCTGATTCTAACCGGCTTTCTTCACCTTTTTTGCTCCTCCTTTCGTTAGTAATGGGCCCAAGAAGGGTGGAAATCCATGGGCACTAATAGTATAATTAATAACAGTATCGGCTATGGTGGTGTCAAGGGTGTAAAGTATCCATGACATCACTTGTGCGTCATCTAGTTTCCATTGAGGGTCTTTGTTTTCTGGAGGGGTGACAATGATATGATTGAGCCGCCACCGATCTTCTATTTCTTGTTTAATTTCATTACACCATTTAGTGTAAGTTGTATAATTCAGTTTTTCAGAAACAGTTGGGTAAGTATGGAGATTCTTTGGACCATTCATTCAAAAGACATCATTTTTCGGGCTTGGATTTTTTTTGGTTTGGTTAGTTTTGGTTTCGATTTTTTTGGTTAGTGATGAATGTCGTGGACATCATCGGTCCCCGAAAAACACCCTTGGCTCTAATACCATGATAAAATCAATAACAGTATAATAATTTGGTTTAGGTTTAAGAATCAATTCATTCGGCTCATTCTCATTAATTTAATCAAAGAGAGCAAATGCCCCCTATAAATACAAAATATATGCCAAGAAAAAAAGGAAACTAAATATTACAAATATCTTAATTCCTAAATACTTCAAATATTATTCTAGAATAAAATCAAAAAATTCTAAAAATTATTTCCTAAATATTATCTTTTTAATATTTCCTACACAAAAAATTATTTCCGAAAAATTATTTCCTAAATATTATCTTTTTAATATTTCCTACACAAAAAATTATTTCCTAAAAATTATTTCCTAAATATTATCTTTTTAATATTATCTTTTTAACAGTGTGAGAGAAGACTCACATTCAGATATTATCCTAACAATAGAAGAAGTTTAATTATTAACTGTCTCAAATGACCCAGCTTTCAGTACTGTATCATATGAATCTCGAAGATTCCTTAAGTCTCCCAGGAACTGCATGAGGAACAAAGCCGATTCAGGGTCAAAAGTTTCAGGGATTATACTTTCTCAACTCTGAAAGAACAATTCGCCAAGACAACAAAAGTTCAGGATAATTGGCTACTTCATCTTAATGATGGTGGACTCTTCTGGCTGCCAAAAATCAAAAGAGTCAATCAAATACTAAGCGTTCATATATGCAAGATAAACCAAGTGATACTGCTCTAAATGAAACTCTACAAGTTCAGAACATTCACATGTGGAAGGATTGTCGAACGAAAGAGATAGAGCACATACCTTCTCCGATGAAGTTTGTCTAAAAGTAATGTTTCCTAATCCAAAGGAAAATAAATAATAAGCCATGAAGTTAACCCAAAACTTTATAAAGAACGGTGTGTAATTAGCTCTTCTAACTTTTTCACCATTGATACAATTCTCATTCACTAGTGGAAAAAAAGCCATTGGCTGCGAGATATAGGATGCGGTTGTTCAAAGATGCAGCTTAAAATGGAAGGAAAATATCGTGAAAAAAAAAAATTATACATAAGCTGCGGTTTTTAGAAAAATCGCAGCAAATAAACCAAAAAAACATATAGGCTGCGGTTTATTTCTTTGACCGCAGCCAATGATCATTAAAAAGAATTTTAGAAACAAGCCCAGCCCAAAAGAAACAAACCCTATTGAGGCGCCTATTCTAAATCTTCTAAATCTGAAGCGCCTCTTCTTCCTTCATTCTAAATCTGAAGCGCCTTTTCTTCCTTCATTTTAAATCTGAAGCGTCTGAAAAATTGAGGCGCCTCTTCTTCCTTCATTCATCGGTTCAGATTGATTTCATTCTCATTCTCATTGATACGCCTAATTAGAGAAGGTAATAAGTATAGATCGTAAAATTTATCGGTTTAGATTGATGCGCCTCTTCTTCCTTCATTCTCATTCTCATTCATTCCTAATTGAGGCGCCTCTTCTTCCTTCATTCTCATTCTCATTCATTCCTTCTAAAGCGCCTCTTCATTCACCAACGATTGATTTCATCAACTTCTAAATCTGAAGATTTGAGAGTGAGAATTGGGTAGAATTTGAAAGCGGTTCAGCTAAATCTTCTTTTTCTTCTTCTTTAATGGTGAATAAAACCCTAGAAGGCGGTTCGTAGATTCCCTCCAAGGCGGTTCAAATCTTTCATTTTTGTTCAGTGAATTGTTTCAGTTGTTCATTTTTGTTCTATTCGGCTCATTTTTGTTCATTTTTGTTCACTCAGAACTGTCCTTGTACTAGTAATGAAGTTGTTGAATTGTACTAGTAATGAAGTTGCTGAATTATTGTTCATTTTTTTTTCATTTTTGTTCAGTTTTGAATTGTACTAGTAATGAAGTTCCTGAATTGTTGTTCATTTTTGTTCACTCAGAATTGTCCTTATACTACTAATTCTACTGCCATACTTGTGTTTTTGATAGTTGATTCTTGAAAATTTACATGATGGTGAATGTCTGAACTGTTTTGCCATCTTCCTTTAGGTATAAAACGAAATAATAAAAAAAAAAGCCCTCAAAGGCTGCGGTTCTTGCAATGACTGCAGCCAATAATCCCCTTTTTTTGTTGTGAAAATAGTCTATAGGCTGCGATTTTTAGGACCGCAGCCAATAATATTTTGTCATCTACTACCATTCCTTATGCTGTGAGTCAAAACCGCAGCCTATATTGGCAAAAAAACCGCAACCAATAGCTTTTTTTCCACTAATGATTATGGTTTCATCAATATTAATGTTAGTGTTATTCTGATTAATTATCCAAGAAACTTCAATACCTACAACTTCATCAAATGCTCCAAAACTATTAACATAAATCACCCATCATACAACTTGCAATTGTACAATGTGTGAAAAGTTCATAAAGAAATTATATGAGTTCTCACAAAGAAGGGTAGAGTTTCTACAAAGAGTGTTTGGAGTCAAGTACTTTCTAGATATGAGAGTAAGGTTCTGTCATGAGCTTACCATGATGAATCAAGATAATTGTGTGACATGCACTTCAAATATTAACTCTTAAAATCACAAACATAAGGTACAAACAATCACTACTACAAATCATCACTCGTGCCACTAATTATGCCACGGGAATTTAAAATTCGTGGCAAGTTTTGATATTTCCACGTGAATAATAGGTTTCAAGACAATATCACAATCATATCCAAATTTTTTGCCACGGGTAAATATATAGATGCACTTGTGCCACAAATTATGCCACGGGTAAAAAATACCGTGGCAAACAAACACTTGTGCCACGGGTAAATTAATATCATGGCAAACAAGCACTTGCGCGACAAATCTTGCCACGGGAAAATTTTTTATGGCAAACAAAAAGTTGTTCAAAAAATTATGTCACAAGGAAATACTTATCGTGACAAAAAATTTGTGCCACTAATTATGTCTCGGGTAAATATTTATCATGGCAAATAAAGACTTATAGGTCACGGTTAAATAGCTATTGTGTGATTGTGTTATAAATTATGACACCTGAATTTGAATTTATCGCAAGTTTTGATCTGGCCACGGAAATAATATATTTTAAGACAAAATTAAAATATAAAAAGAGTTTATCAATGATTTAAATTCAAAATCGTCATCCAACTTAACATTTATTAGAAAATAAGACATTATTTTTCCTTGTTTTTTAATTTAATATAAAAAAAAACTCTTTAAACAATAATTTAATTTAATATATTTAAAATAAAAACATTTAAAATTATTTTGAGAAGTTTTTTTCACTTACCAAATACTCAAACTAGACCTTAAACAATGATTTTATATAAGGTTAAAGTATTTTCAACAAACGAGAGATAGGTTGTTTTTAACCTATTCCAAGACTTTTCCAATTTTTTATTGAATCTTTTGTGAATTACAGCTTCAAAGTTTGGTCGTTTTGTGAATTACAGCCGCAAAGTTTTTTTTTTATGAATTACAGCCACCAACTTTTGAAAATGACTACCATTACGGCCAAGTGACCGGTTCTCACCGTTGACCAGCATTTTTACCTTTGACTTTCCGTTTCTCTGATTTTTCCTTTTTTTTTCCTTTTTTTTTTCTTTTTTTTTTTTTTTCTTTTTTTTTCTTTTTTTTTTTCTTTTTCCTTTTTTTAATTTAATTCTTCATCCCCAATCATCTTTCTCTCTCTTCCTCCTTCTTCTCCATTATCTTCATCCTCTTCATCCTCCATTAATCTTCAAAGTCACCATTAATCTTCAAAGACCCAATTTCTCTCCAATGTCCAAACCCTAAATTTATTTCCACCATTAATCTCTCTTTATCACTTTCCTTACTTTGTTCTCCTCAAAGACCCAATCAAAGACCCAAATACTCAAAGACCCAAATTGACCCCTCAGGTGGAAAATCTCGAAATTTCTTCTATATCGAATAGCAAAATTGAAGAACCCAGAATTGTTTTTGATAGAAATTTGAATCAAAGTTTGAGTAACACTGTAAGTGAACCTCTCAATTCTGCTTTAGATAATACCAATTTAATTGATACTTTTCATAATGGCCATAGAAAGCAGTATAATGTTGAAGAATTTTGTGGGAATTCAGTGGAAATTTTAGCTTCTGAAAAATTAGTTGAATGTAAAGTTGATGTTAAGGAAAAGGAAGATATTAAAGTAACATTATCTAGCAAAAAGTATGATTCTAATAGTGTTAATTGTACTGATAATGTTGGGGAAAATATTGCAACTTATAGAATATCTAGCAGTAATTATGATAATGGTAGTACCAATTCCTAGAAACTTAAGTCCAGTAGTGAGAACTTTGCTCAAGGAAAGAGTAGAATATCTTAGCAGAGAAAACAATCCCCAAACATGAATTGAATAGATTTAGGAATTTAGCATTAAAGATGAAAGAGAGGCTAAAAGTTGGGGGCAGCTGGTGTTACACAAGCCTTGGTTGATGCAATTCATGAGAAATGGAAGATTGATGAAGTGATGAAGATAGATTAATGGTGAAAGAAATCTAGGGTTTGGACTTTGGAGAGAAATTGGGTCTTTGAAGATTAATGGTGACTTTGAAGATTAATGGAGTGTTTGAAGTATACTAGAGATGAAGAGGATGAAGATGATGAAGAAGAAGGAGGAGGAGAAAGAAAGGGATTGGGGATGAAGGAATTAAATTAAAAAAGGAAAAAGAAAAAAAAAACTCTAAAAAAAGAAAAAGAAAAAAAAATAAAAAAAAGGAAAAATCAGAAAAATGGAAAGTCAAAGGTAAAAATCCTAGTCAATGGTGAGAACCGGTCACTTGGCCGTAATGGTGGTCATTTTCAAAAGTTGGTGGCTGTAATTCATAAAAAAAAATAAAACTTTGTGGCTGTAATTCACAAAACGACCAAACTTTGAGGCTGTAATTCATAAAAGACTCTATTTTATTTAGTGAAAATCAGATCTTATCTTCATCTTAAATTCAAGGACACATGAAAAATATTTTTTTTCTTTCTCTATCCGTGCTACAATACTAAAAAACGGAGCAATTCCGACTGAAAGTTTCCAACTAACTCAAAACAGTCAAAAATTTCTGATTAATTTTCCGACTGACAAGCGTGAGTCGGAATTTCCGACCAAAATGCTACAAAATCAATTTTTGGTCTGAATTTTAAATTGGAGCAAAAAAAGAATATATTACAAATAATATGGTAATATACAACTGATAATATAGTAATATACTAATAACTAATAAGTGTTAGCTAAGTAATATATATTAATACGAGTAATATTATTCTAATATACGATTAATTATGTTCAACTAGTTAATAATAATAATAATAATGATAATAATAATAATAATAATAATAATAATAATACACTAAGTGGTAGGAGTGTTTTCTTATAAGTATACTAACAAGACTTAAATTATCACTAAATAACTGATGGCCTAGTGGTTGGAGTGTTGGTATACCAACCTGAAGTTCATGGGTTCAAATCCTACCCCAAGACATTTGTGTGGAAGGAATCTTACTGATTGTTAACATTAAATCCATACTACGGGGTCGCTTGGATTGAGAGTAAATATTTAAGGGGGTAATAAAAGTCAAAGTAGGAATTTAAGGTTAGTTAGGTAGATAATTAAAGGATTTTAAGTGTTGGAGAGGTGGAAAAATGAATTAAAAGGCAATGAAAAAATAGAGAAAATAGCAATAAGTTTCCTTATTTTAGGGTATAAATTTACCCTAGGGGGAGGTGGAGGAATTCTTTACCTCCAAATGAGTGAAATCAAATTCTTTTTCTATTCATCATTTTTAATCTACTCCTATTCTACCTCTATCACAATTATTTCAATAACTTCATTTGCATATCTGATTACCTTTATTATATTAGCTTGATTTTTTTTACTACCTTAAATATTTACTCTCAATCCAAGCGACCCCTACTAGTTAAATTTCTTTGTTTACGAGTCTAGTTGTATAAATGATTTGTAGACACATGTTGTGCACCTGGTAGACGAATATAATTTACAATGATTCATTATATGTGATAGAAGAATCTGATTAGCCACGGGTTATGCTTGTGGCAAAAGAATATAATTAGCCACGGAATCTACCGTGGCAAGAAAAATAGTTTATGCCACAACCATAATTTTCCCGTGGCAACAATCTAGCCACGATCACTTGTGCCACGGTAGTCTCTAAGTTAAATTCCCGTGGCTAGACATCATAGCCATGAGAAATTCTTACTTGTGCCACGACTGCTACTATGGCACAAGTGATGATTTATAGTAGTGATTACAACTTGCCACACCAAGTGTGGAAGCAAGAGCTCAGGTTGTGGACTTCTTCGTAGTCTCTCAATAAAAATCACATGCTGGTCAATCGCAGCATCATAAACCTTCACACTAAGATCATTAGCCCAAGCAATGAGACTCGTCCTCCATGCCATTGCATGTATTAAACCCTCACCGGAGTGCAGTATCTGCAAGTAGTGTACATCTTGATTGTTGCCAACATTAGCGACATTTTCTTTTTCAAGTACCGTACACTTATCTAAGACACCAGATGAACCGGTCAGCTTTCGAGTGGGTTGTTTTTGTCTTCCGTGTCACCGAGTGATGTGTTAGAAGAAGTAGCAATCTCCTAAAGAAATCATAGAAATGAATACCCATTAAGCATTAACTATTAAGTCAAAAAAGCTGAATGGATAGACAAAGAAGTAACTTTGAGCAAAGACACTGATACCTCGCAAGCAGTAACATAAGCAGCTTTGTCTGGCCAGCATTCACCGTTATTATCTAAACACTCATTTGTTTTGAACATCTGGCATGTAAAGAGGCGAAAGGATAAATTCAAACAACTGTATGTATATAAATAAAATACCATAAAACACCACCTTAACAGAGTCATACCATCACATAAACACACAACAAGTTTAGTAGTTTCCTCAAAATAAGTGCAAACTGAAGAATTGGATAAAGCTAGGGTTTCGGGTTTAGAATATTGTTTAGTATCGACTTTCAAATGAGTACATTAGCTGTATATATACAAAGTAATATATCTAAATAAGGAAGAAGACTAAAACTTAAAAAAGGAACAAACTGTGATACCCCAAATTTAGATTGAAAAGAGATTGATAGACTACTCATATCAACAAGGTGCATGTTCTTTTCATGGTAGCCCATTTGCTAAGAACTCCACAGTTAAGCGTGCTTGGTGGGGAGCAAACTTAGGATGCGTGACCTCCTGGGAAGTTTTCTTTGGTGCGCATGAGTGAGATCAAAGTGCGCTAGAAAGACTTGTGTTGGTCTGTGGGGTCAGTCTATAGTCTCCATGAGTAGTCACTGGTGGTCCGTTGGGCCGGGGTGTTACAGTTGGTATCAGAGCAACCCTGCGACCGTGGATGATTCTGTCTTTAGTGCACCTAGCGGGGGAAAAGATCCTGAAAGTACGGTCCAACGAGGATGTTGTATTCCTAAGTGGGGGGATGAGTGTGATACCCCAGATTTAGATTGAAAAGAGATTGATAGACTACTCATATCAACAAGATACATCTTCTTTTCATGGGGGCCCATTTGCTAAGAACTCCACAATTAAGCGTGCTTGGTGGGGAGAAATCTTAGGATGGGTGACCTCTTGGGAAGTTTTACTAGGTGCGCACGAGTGAGATCAAAGTGCGCTGGAAAGACTTGTGTTGGTCTGTGGGGCCAGTCTACAGTCTCCATGAGTAGTCACCGGTGGTCCGTTGGGCTGAGGTGTTACACAAACTAATTAATTTCCACTTTCCTACACTCCCTCTCAAGTTAGGTCTTCGGGTCACCAATACCTCACTTACATAAAGTTTGCTCGAATGCTTCTGATGTAATTGCTTTGTAAGAATATTTGCTAGCTGGTCTTTCGATCTCACAAAAGGTAGGCTTATTATCTACTTCTCAAGTTTCTTCTTTATGAAATGTCTATCGATCTCTACATGTTTAGTTCGATCACATATTGTACGGGGTTCTCTAAAATGCTGATTGCGACATTATTATCACAGAATAACTTGCATGTCTTCTTCTACGGAAAATGTAATTCGCTCAGGAGTTTCCTTACCCACATAATCTATGTGATCCCTTTGGAAATACCTCTATATTTGGCCTCTGCATTTGATAAGGCTACCACTTTCTGCTTCTTGCTTTTCCATGTAACCAAGTTTCCCCCAACTAATGTAAAGTACCCCAAAGTTGACCTCCTGTCATCTCTATCTCCTGCCCAATCTGCGTCTGTGTAGGCAAGGAGATCTAGGTGATCATACTTTTAAATCTATGATTTGAATTATTGTGATTTGTTGTTTTGGATTGTTACTTCTCATTCAGTTAAACCTGACGCCCCTGTTGTTTCCATCTTTTAATTTTTTTACAGATAGGTACCTGTCGAGAACGATGGGATAGCAGAGGTGAATAGAGTATACATGGAAGATTTATGAATTGAGTATGTGGGAAGTTGTAATGTTTGTAATGGGTTTTAGTATGTGTGTAATAGACTTTGTATATTGATTACGTTAGACTTATATGGTAACTTTGTTTGATTGATTTTGACTTTAGGTTAGATGTTTGGGCTTATGATTAGTTACTACAATTATGTTTTAGACCTCGTGATACTTTCCATGAGTTATGATTTGAGAATTGAGTTCTTTGGGTTATTAAACCCCATGATGACTTGTCTTAATTGGTCAACCGATAAGTCGGGTTGTTACAGTTAGTATCAGAGCCGACTCGTGACCGTGACTAATCCTTATGGTTAGTTTACCTAGTCAGCATACAATCTTGGGAATTAGGAAAAACGTGATTTGAGGATTTAGATGTTTAAGTTAAGACTTAAGAATAGAAGTAAAAATGATTTTGGTATTCACATAGGTGTTTGAGTTAGTTAGGTTTTCTTAGAAATGTATATTAAGAGGTGTGAGGATTACAGGGTAAAACGGGGAACACTTTAATAATTGATCGTGGCGCCAAGAAGATTCAGTTCGTCAATGCAACATTTGAATTTGTTTTCTAATGATGTCAATGTCTTATTACTTATCGTAGTTCCTTGTCGATTATCGTTTTAATAGCTAGAATAGTATATTTTAAGAGTATGAATAGTGTCACCATTCTTGTTTCTAGCTCCTTATTATGAACTTTTGTTTGTCGATCCATGATGAAGTATCAATTGTGTTTTGTTATAAGTGGAACTTTGGGAATGTTTGTGATACAGTAGGAGAGTCAGTGATGACAAAGTATATCGAGTTATTTTTGTGCTAGTAAAGCCTAAGTAAGGAGGAAAAATGATTATTAAGGTTTATAGCTTGTGTTGCTAGAAGTAAACATGCCTTGGTTGAGTTCAATGAATTTGTTTTATTAAGGGATTTTCTTAAATGATACGAGTTAGACTAATATGTTGAGTGCATTATTTGGAGATCATAAACTATAAGTGAGAATATAATAAGTTTAATTCGGATGTTAGTAGGTGTAAACAAAATTTGAAGATGGAGTTTTATTGGTGAATTTAAGATTCAACATCGAAAACAATAGTGTGATATCAACAAACGTTTTAAGAGGGTCTAGAGTGGTAGACTTAGGTTATTATATTTTTATGGTTTATATATTACTATGATGATATTCCATGTTTGTGAATTTCGAGTTATAAGAGTTGAGGCTATTAAACTAACAAAGTCATTTAGTTATATTGTGACTATCTTATGATGGACTATTGGGAGTATGTTTTGAAGTTTAATTATATTGAAGATAATGTGAGCATAGAGTTGTGTTGAAGGAAAAAAAAAGTAACAAATTTAGGATTTTAGGATTTAGAAGTTTACGTTTGATAAGGATAAGTTTAGTGATTATATGATGTTCTTATTTGGAGTTGTGTACATTGTTTGACTATGGTAGTGTAGCAATTTTTGGGCATTGAGAGGAGTATTAAATAGTGTGTTTTAGCAATTGCTTTATATAAGGTTTTTTCGTGATTAACATTCGAGAAATCAATTCAGGAATTTAAAATAAATAAATAAATAAATATTAAATCAATATAATAATAATAATAACAGAAGGTCTCCTGAGAGACCGTCTATGGCATAGACGGCACTCTCAGCAGCTCAGCCCAATGGAAATTTCAGTTGTTTTTTTGAAAAGTGTAAAAATGGGTTGGACCATTACACCCGTCTATGCTATAGACCGTCTATAGCAAGAATTTGTGTAATAATAATAATAATAATGATATAATAAATAAATAAATAAATAAATAAATAATAGAATAGAATTAATTGTGAATTACAGCCTTGATGTTTATGCCTTTTGCGAATTATAGCCATGATGTTTTTTTTGTTTGCGAATTACAGCCATCAAGTTTTGAAAGTGACCACCATTACGGCCAAATGACCGGTTATGACCGTTGACCAGCACAATTACCTTTGACTTTTCTTTTTTTATTTTAATTCCTTCATCCCCAATCATCTTTCTCTCTCCTCCTCCTTCTTCTTAATCATCTTCATCCTTTTCATCCCTAATAAACTTCAAACACTCCATTAATCTTCAAAGTCACCATTAATCTTTAAGCATATTTTTTGATGTATTTATGGGTTATGATACTGAGAAACCCCTTTTCAAGAACCCAGAAATCACCCAATAATACTATCATCATAAAAAAATAGTCTTCATCATTTCTGTTTCATCCCCTTTTGATGATGATTTCTGGGTTCTATTTCATCCCCTTTTCAAGAAATCGCCCAAGAAATCAAAAAATATTCAAATAGTACCCAAACACTCTTCATCCCCTTTTCAAGAACCTTAATTAAAGAACGAGCAGGATGTTAGGAGGATTGACTAGCAATGCTGGATCAGTTAGGACTCATGGGTTATCAGCTAGAACAAGGCTATCGAATCATGAAAATCGAGAAAGATTGCCACTGGTTGAGTCACCTCGTATATGCCCACCTTCGCCTGAACCTGAAATATCAATTGATGAAACTGATTTCGTTACGGGGAATCAGTTTTTGGCCAAATCCCATCAATTTCTATGAGTTCTTATAATAGATTAGGAAGCAACAGTGAACATATTATGCCTAATAGGTCTTTAGGTCCCTATGATGTTGGTGCTCTTCGTTCTTTATTCCTTGAGACAGTATAACATAGATGGGATTCCAGAGGTATTTTTATTGATTAGGGTTCTTGAAAAGGGGAGTTTAAAGGGGAAAGAAATCTAGGGTTTGGACTTTGTAGAGAAATTGGGTCTTTGAAGATTAATGGTGACTTTGAAGATTGATGGAGTGTTTGAAGTTTATTAGGGATGAAGAGGATGAAAATGATGAAGAAGGGTAGAGGAGAGAGAAAGATGATTAGAGATGAAGGAATTCAATTAAAAAAAAAAGAAAAAACGAAAACAACAACTCAAAAAAAAATTAAAATTAAAAAAAGAAAAGTTAAAGGAAATTGTGCTGGTCAACGGTCATAACTGGTCATTTGGCCGTAATGGTGGTCACTTTCAAAACTTGGTGGCTGTAATTCGCAAAAAAAAACATCATGGCTGTAATTCGCAAGAGGCATAAACATCAAGGCTGTAATTCACAATTAATTCAATAGAATAATACCATAATACTCCTTCCTTCTCCTTACTCGTGTGAAGAAAACGTGAATGGTTGCTAGTGCACGAACCGTTCTTCTCCTTCCTCGCCATCAAATCAATTTGCATTCCTCTCAGTAGTGCCACAAAATACTTCTTCGTTGCATTCTATTGACTGATTTTTGAAGGTGAACCAGGATTCTTGCTCTTGATTTTCGTTCAAAACAAGATTCAAATCATCTTCCCTCTGCGAAATTCTTCTCTCTTTCGTGATTTCTTTCAAGGTAAATGATCTACACTCTTGGTTGTTTTATACATATTATGGTTGATTGATCTTCTTTCTCACCATTCTTTGAACTCGAACCACAAGGACAACAGAGAATTGATTTGGTTCAAACAAATCTTGACCTCGTTTTCGTTTGAGTGGGCACCGACATTTATAAGCCAAAGCTGATTTATTTCACTTGATTGGGCATCAAGAATCCGCCAATAATCGCTGATTTTTATCGCTGAACAAGGAGGTGCAACACCTTCCTCTTCTCTATTTCTTTTGAATATACAAATATTGATGAGTTAAAATTTATATAAATTAATTAGAGGAATTCTTGATATTGGACTAATGGATATTAAGATTTAAGAATTTGTTGGGAAAATGCTCCTTAATGGTGAAATGTTGGGTATTTTTGGCATTCTTGGAGGCATATATGTGATTTTGTTTGATTATCATTGATGACAAGTAGAACATCTATCTTTATGGTTAATTAAACATATGTGATTTGAAGAGTAACGATTGTAATATACAGTTTAGAGATATGATGGATTACTTTGGGTATAAGCCTTAATCAAGAAACATGTATTTAAAACAAAGATATATGATTTTTGATGATCTTGAATAAGTAGGCGCTTCTTGAAGGTATCGACCAATATGGAGTTAGGATGAATAAATTTATGAGCATTGTTGGTTTACTCTGGGTTCTTGAATATGTTTAGAAACAACCTTCGGACGTGAAAAGTTGAATGTTAGAATATAATCCACGATTAAGTTTCGGTCTTAGGGGGAGATGTAATAAGTTATACGTTAGTATAGTTGTATCAAACGCTCTTTGGTGACGGCATGTTATTGTCATGCTTCAGGATACGACTACGTCGATGGACCGCTTCTAAAAGATTGCGTTGTATCGATCTTGGCTATCTGAAACTTCAAATTTGGTGAGTAGTAGCAGTCCCTTAAAGGGTCTGGCCAGACTACTATTTTGAAAATGTTTCTTTATCAAATTGTTTTGAACTGATTATTACTGATGATAAATTGGTTATGAATGATTATGTTGATATTGATATGGTCAATGGATCGGGCTCACGAGCTGGTCATTGACGGAGTAGAGGGAAAACCTCCCTTACTCCCTATTTTGAGGTGAATTGTCATTCAAATATTGACTAGCCTCACCCGAGAGTGACATAGCCTTACAGCTATGGATGTTCCTCTCTACTAGACTCCCTGTGCGCACATAGATCTAAGAAAATGATGTTGCGTTTAAACCTTTGTTTTGAACTACTGTGTTTTGTTGTTTTGGAATTTTACTTTTCATTCATTTTTATCTGATCCTCTGTTGTTTACATCTTTTAGATTGCCTACAGATCGGGACCGTCTGGGGACGAAGGGATATTAAGGGTGATTAGAGTATATCAATATGTTATTTAGGATTCGAGTATGTATAAAAGTTGTAGTGTGTATGTTGGGCTTTAGTTGAGTAGAAGATTTGGTTTTTTTGACTTTGGACTTTTATAGTGACTTGTATGATTATTTTGGACTTAGTTTAGAAGTTTGAACTTAAGATTAGTTGTTTAGTTATGTTTTAGATCTTGTGAGCTTCTACGAGGTATGATCTGAGTTAGAATGCTTTGGGCAAGATAATCTATGGTGTACATTGTCAATGGTTTGAGATTTGAGTTCTTTGGGTTAGTAAACCTCGTGATGACCCTGTTTATTCAGTCAACGGTAAGCCGGATTGATACAGTTTTTTCGTGATTAAGGTTGTCTTGTAGGAGGGTATCCTAAGCATTATGATTGTTCAAGATCCTTAAGAGAATAGGTGAAGTAGTTTATCGTCTTGTCTTACCAACGTTCGTTGACCGAGTGCGTGACGTGTTCCATGTATCCCAGCAGAGACAAATAATCAGTTACAACTCATTCGTTCTTTAACCATTGATGTAACTTTACAGTACGAAGAAACACTTGTTTAGATCCTAAATAAGAAATGCGTGATACCTATCGTGGTAGTGTAGCAGTTATAAAGGTGCTATGGTCTGATCACGTTATTGAAGAAGCCACATGGGAGGCAGAGGATACCATGAAACGCAATTATCGTTGATCGTTTGCTCAAGTATTGTTGTGATTATCGTTGTTATAACTATTACATCTCCTTAGTCTTTTGAGAAGTAAGTTTAAGGTCGATGTAATAGTTATAACTTACTTCTCAAAGACTAAGGAGATGTAATAGTAATATCTCGGGGGAATGCTATGTCTAGGTAGAAGAACTAAGGTTAGTTAATTTTGTTAGTTGCTTGGGTTAGGCTTATCATGTTAGTATACTTGTGAAGTATTCAACCGAGTTATGAGGTCAAGACTTTGGGATTCAATTTAACTTGGAGGACAAAGTTTATTACAAGTTGAGTAGAATGTAACATTTGGGAAATTAATAATATTTAGAAATGAGAACTTAAAATAAATAATAAGAATAGATAATTATTTGGGTTAAATTTAGCACAAATTCTTACTTGAGACCGTCTTTTGTAAAGACGGTTTTCAAAAGCAGTCCCATTCTAAATATAAATTGTTACAAATCTAAATATAGATTTGAGTTGGACTTTTGAGAGTCGTCTTTACAAAACACGGTCTCTGAAGAGAGCACCTGTAAATTTAACTGAAAGGGAAATAGGTGATTGGGCTCAAGTATATGACCACTCTTAGTTTTATTAATTTTTTTCTTTTCTTTCTTTTGATCTAATTTTCCTTCTCTTAGTCTAATGCCCTAAACAATGGATCAATTTACTTCTTCGTACTATTAATCATCTTCCTCAAACATAATCTCATTCTAATTTTCGAACCCTACCCCGTTATCCCTTATGATACAGATGTATTCTGTATACTTCAAACTAAGAAGGAAAAATGTCAGGAAAGCCTCAAATGGAGGTCACTAAGCATTGAAGAACACAATTGGAATGAGAACAGGAGAGAAAGTTAGAGACAGAGAAGCTTTAAGAAGGAAAAGAAACACTTTTTTATTATTATATCCCTTACAATGCAACAATCATCCTATTTATAAACTGTTCTAGCAAAACACGTCACAACACACAAACATTACATAATACACGTGCACAATACACACTATTTATTAAAACATTATATTATATACTCCCTACAAAAAATGACTTGCCCTCAAGTCTGAAGTTGGACAAAATCAGGGTATTTACCTTCAAATGCAGTAGCATCCTCCCAAGTTGCCTCATGGTCTGCGAAGCCTACCCACTGAATTAGATACTGAGTGACAGCTTTGTTTTGGAACTTTACTGATCTTCTATAAAGAATTTCTTATTGTTAAATGTTTGATAATGTCTGATTATGTAACCACTCTGGAATATGAGTTGCTTCTGGTAATGTGCCATAAATTTTTCTCAATTGGGAAACATGTACCACATCATGAATTTGAGAATTAGAAGGAAGACTCAGCTTATACGCCACCTTACCCACCTTGTTTAGCACCTTAAATGACCCATAGTATTTGGGGGATAACTTGTGGTTTGCCCTTGATTGAACGGATTGTTGTCTGTATTTCTGTAGCTTTAGTAATACCCAATCTCCAATTTCAAACTCCCTTTCTGTCCTATGAGTATCAACTTGAAGTTACATTCTTTCTTGTGCTCTCCTTAAATGAAACTTTAGCGTAGTGATCATATTTTCTCTTTGCACTAGGCTTCTATCCATAGCTGCAATGACTGAATCACCTGCCATATAGGCCAAATGCACAGGAGGGGGTTGGCAGTAGAGGATCTCATATGGAGTTTTCTATATAGAACTATGGAAATGTGTATTGTACCACCATTCTGCCAAAGGTAACCATAGACTCCATTCTTTAGGCTTATCACTAGTTATACATCTGAGATAAGTTTCAAGACACCTATTTACTACCTCAGACTTACCATCTGTTTGTGGATGATATGAGGAAGACAATAGAAACTCGATACCATATAATGAAAACAACCCTTTCCGAAAATTGCTGAGTAATACGAAATCCCTATCACTTACAATTGTCCTAGGCCACCCATGCAGTTTGAAGACATTATCCAAATAGGCTTGGGCTACATCAACTGCAGAGAAAGGATGTGCTAAAGCCATGAAGTGAGCGTATTTACTTAATCGGTCTACAACTACAAAAATAACCTCCTTACCCCACGGACTTAGGAAGTCCTGTGATGAAGTCCATACTTATGTCATACCAAACAGCCTCGGGGAATGGGCAAGGGTTGTAAGATCCCAAGGTAAGCCATAGTTTTAGGTTTAGAAGTTTGGCAAATCAAGGAATTCTTAACAAAGTGTCTGACTTGTTTGTTGAGACCCTTCCAATAAAAAACATTTTTGATTCTCCTTGTTGTCAAGTCTATTCCAGAATGTCCCCCTTCCGGTGAAGAATGTTGCCAAGAAATCAATTTGTCTCTCAACTGAGTATCTGGTTCAACCACAATCTTATTATGCTTTCTTTAAAGACCATTCTTGTGTTCAAACCCATTATATCTTTGTCGATCCTGAAGTTCCTCAATGACAGTTATTAGGTTGTTGTCTAAATGATAACTGGTTTTGATGAGGGACTCTAAATTTGTATCAATGACAGATATGGCCATGAGGAGTATATCTGATCCCCACACGCTAGACAAAGCATCGACTCCTTGATTCTCCTTACCACTCTTGTATTGGATGTCATAATAAATCCCATTAGCTTAGACACCCAAAATTTGTTGGAATGGATATAGAGATTTTTTGTTCCAACAACCATTTCAAGCTCTTCTGATAAGTTCTAATAAGGAAGTGAGTGCCCATCGGATACTGCTTCCATTTTTGCATCGCATGTACAATGGCTAATAATTCCTTCTCATAGACTGATAATTTCTGCCATCTAGGGTCCAATGTCTTGCTTATGTATGCCAAGGGTCTGCTTTCTTGCATTAGTACAACTCCAATACCATGACTAGAGCCATTAGTTTCCACCACAAATTTCTTGTCAAAATCAGGGACTGCCAAAACAGTAGCTTGAACTAGAGCTTCCTTCAATTGGATAAAAGCCTATTGTGCCTCTGAATTCCAAGAAAACCCTCCTTTTTTAAGAAGATTATGAAGAGGTCTGCAAATGATGGCATACATAGGAATGAATTTCTTATAGTAACCTATTAGACCCAAGAAGCTTCTCAAATCCTTACTAGATTGTGGTACCGACCACTTTGAGACTGCATCAATTTTCTTGGGATCAGTTTCAACTCCATGAGCAGAAATGAAATGCCTAAGATATTCCACTTTGGATTGAGCGAAATCACACGTAGCAGCTTTTGATAAAAATTTGGTGCTTTCTCATTGTTTGGAACACCAACTCTAAGTGTTTTCAATGATCCTACAAGTTAGTGCTATATACCAAAATATCATCAAAAAACAACAAAACAAACTTTCTAAGAAATGATTTGAATGCTTCATTCATCCAATTCTGAAAGGATGCACGAGCATTAGTTAAGCCAAAAGGCATGACTAGGAATTCATAGTGTCCTGTGTGAGTTTTAAAAGCAGTTTTAAACACATCTTTTGGGTGCACTCTCAATTGATGATAGCCAGCTCTAAGTTTATATTTGGAAAACACTGTAGCTCCAGCTAACTCATCTATTAGTTCTTCTACAACAAGAATAGGGAATTTGTCTTTAATAGTTTTCCTATTAAGCTCCCTATAGTCAACACAAAGTCTCCATGTACCATCTTTCTTACCCACTAAGACTACAGGGGAAGCAAAGGGACTAGTACTATTTTGTTTAAGGCGTCTTTCCAGCATTTCTTGTATTAATTGTTCAATGATATCCCTTTGTTTAAGGGGTATGTTAACAGGACTAGCATCATTTTGCAATGGTATCCTATGGTCAAAAACCCCTCTTAAGGGAGGTAAAGTTTCAGGATCTGCAAAGATATCCTGAAACCTAGTCTTTAAATCCTGTAATTCTGGTCTTTGGTCAATATGGTCAGTAAAGGTATTAATCTGTACAATTTGATTAGGAAGTTCTCTTACTTGCAAAATCATAGTTGGGCTGCTCCTGCAAGTAACTTACAAGAAGGTTGTCCCTCCAAGACCCTTAGTTTTGTTTGAGAAATGCCTTTTAAACAGAACTCTTGTCCCTCTACATAAAATTGCATTATAAGCTTTGCAAAGTCCCATTGGATCTGTCCTAAAGTTCTTAACCACTGTATTCCCAAAACCATATCACACCCACCTAAGGGAATTAGTAGAACCTCAGTCTTGAAAACTTTTTGTTCATTTGCCATTGAAAATGTGTAAATTTATATTGACAAGCTATATGGTTTCCATCTGCAACAGTGACAGCTCGAGAATGGATTTTCTCTGAAGTGCATCCCAACTTTTTAGCAAAGTGTATGTCCACAAAGTTATGTGTGCTTCCTGAGTCAACTAAGATATGAATCTTGATATTATTCACCATTCTAACTACTCTCATGGTATGAAAGTTATGACCCCATGTCAAAGCACTCACTGAAATCAGAGGTTCCACCTCATAAGGCTCCTTTTTCTCTAGGTTGCTTTCTTCCTCTGGTTCATCTTGTTCATCCTCTTATGTTTCACTTCCCTTAACCTCAACAGTAAAAATTTGAGTTTGTTTGAAATTGCATTTGTGATTCTTGTCATATTTTTTATCACAATAATAAAATAACCCTTTTGCTATCTTCTCAGCTCTAACATCTGCTAAAATATGTGGATAGGACCTATAATTGGTTCTAGGGGTGTTTTGGAGGTAAGGGTAACAAAGGCGGTTTATTGGCATTGGATTGGAATGAGGCAGTCCCCTTATTAGAAAAAGTTTGTTGGGGTTTATAGGTAATCACAGGTCTTGTTACATTGGAGTTTGGTGTTGACTTGGCTGCATAAGCCTTCAATTGGTCTTTTTGTAACCTAGCATACCTAACAGCATCAGAAATAGATGTATGACTAAAAGCCTTTACAAAAGGTTTAATTTCATCCTTTAAACCTCCAATAAAACTTTGCAATAGATAAGCACTAGACAATCGATGTCCATGTTGAATAAAAATAGCTCTTAATTCCTCAAATGAGTCTATGCATTCTTCTAAAGAATCTAGTTGGATAAGTTTGTTAAATTGTTCAACTACATTATCCCCACTGTCATCTTTAAATCTTGCAGCTAAATCCCATATAGAATCTTCCCAGTTCACGTTAGTTCTATTGGCCAAATAACTAGTAACCCAAGATTCTGCCTTATCTATCATATAAAGTGAAGCTAATTCTACTTTTGACTCTTCTGTAATTTTACACAAGCTAAAATATCTATTACACTTTTTAACCCAAGTTCTTAGATTAGTGCCATCAAAAGTGGGACATTGGATTTTGGGAGCCATACCTAGAGGCTTTGCAGACTTACTCTCATGTTGGGTATTTCTTGATGAATCCATTGTAGATCGATCCTTCAAGTCTGTGAGCATCTGCATCACTTGCTGCATGGCCTGAGACTGTTCCTCTAATTTCTTTTCTAAAGCTTTAACTTGGTCTTTCATTGCTGATGTTTTTCTTGTTACAGGAGCCAGAGTGCTTCAATTAAAAGATTTCAAGATTTGAAGTTTCTTGAAAGAATCTTGAAGACAAAAATTTAATCTGTATATTCATCAACACTTGGAAAACCAATTTTCATGAAGATTTTGATGAGGGGGCAGCGTGGATGGCGGCTGCTCTGCTACCAATGATACAGATGTATTCTGTATACTTCAAACTAAGAAGGAAAAATGTCAGGAAAACCTCAAATGAAGGTCACTGAGCATTGAAAAACAAAATTGGAACGAGAAGAGGAGAGAAAGTTAGAGAGAGAAGCTTTAAGAAGAAAAAAAACACTTTTTTTATTATTATATCCCATACAATGTAACAATCATCCTATTTATTAATTATTCTAGCAAAACACGTGCACAACACACAAACATTACATAATACACGTGCACAGCACACTATTTATTATAGCACTATATCACCTTACCTCTTGATTTTCGAAAGGCGCTAAACAACACAACCTTTTGATTTGCTACTCAAAACAGGCGCTAATCAACATCTTGGGTGGGATACCGAAATTTCGAGCCCATAGCCTTCAAATTCTGCCGATAATAATGGAAAACCAACAACACCTCCATTTCTTTTAATTTCGGCCGCAAATGGCAAAACCACATTGAATTTTGCTGTTGTTTTTAATTGTGCACCAGATTCCTTTGGGTGCTTTTGATTCCTACGGCAATCTAAGGTCCTTTCTTTCCAATTGTTTTTCTTTTTCTTTTTGTTTTGTTTTGTTTGATAATTGAGTTAATTTTGGTTGCTAATGTGTTGCAGGGTTTGGTTTGTGGTCTTGTGGAATGCAGTCGGAATTCACCATTGAAGCCACTTTTGACTTTCTGAGCTTTCTCTCCTCCATTGAAGGATTTGAATCAGTCTCTAAGGTTAGATTTTGACAACCTAGTGTTATTGTGTTAATCGTGTATTTAATTGTCAGACTGTCGGTATATACTCAATTTAGGGTGGTTTCGGTGGTGGTGCAACCGTGCAGGGGGAGGCGGGTGGATGTGGAGGCTGGGCGGGGGCTGGGGCCTGGGGCCTGGGGAGTGGCTGTCGGGCTGCGTCAGGTGGGGAATTGTTTGATTAATTTGCATGTTCAGTTGGGTAAATCTTAGTTTTTTATTGGAGGAAAACAATCTCTATCCATGGTATTAGAAGTTCCTAGTTTGTTTGATTAGCAGCTTTTGTGTGTAGGGATATGGGGATAGAGAAAGAGCAGATTAGCACATCCGAAGCTGAAAGAGGAAAAAAAGATTGTGATGTTGGCACTAAGCAATGAACGCTTGCCTTCGGAAAGACTACAAGGTGGTATTCAATTATATAACATTCCTGGAGAATTTCACTCGGTGGATCTGAAGCACAATATATTAACTCGTTCGTGCTTTCCTTCAATTATCAT
>JPXE02000021.1:37911-63844 GCA_000753965.2 Amaranthus hypochondriacus | reverse complement strand
CATATCACGAGACATAAACCACAATCCTAAACACATTAAACACTAAAAACAGGCAGCAACTAAATCTGTCCAGAAAACTGTCTCGGCACTGTCAAATGAAAATCCGACTTCACCGTTGCGTCCGGAAGGCATCAAAACCCCCGGGTACCAATTTTCATAACTTATAACATAAGTATAGATATTTTAAATACATTTCATTCAAAAGCAAAATGCTCTAAAAACAACATTTTTTTATCATTTTTCAATCCTACGGGATTTGTCATTTTTTTTTTTGTTAAAAATTCATATAAATTCATATAAATTCAAATTTTCACATTTCCTATATCACATCTTACAACCATAAAATCATACTCCATAAAATAATTATTTTCAAATCTACAATTAATAAAACCCTTAACAATCATGTATTTACCTAAGATCTCAAACCAATTATAACATCCTCTTATACTTTAACAAACTTTTTCCTTAAAAAATTCTACTTTAAACATATATTTTATTAACATCACTTTTATAAATTCTTAGGATTATCATAATTAATTTACACATCCATCAACACACAATTTAACATGCTCCTTTTCACACACAACATCCAACATTTGTCAATTATTTAATTATAGCCATACAACTACAAAAATCATGGAATAATTATACTAAAATTCATTCACACCAAAATTACATCATCCATATAATTATATTTAAAATTTAATAAAAGATAATACATAGAATACTTACAAAGGAGATGAAAACACCAAAAAAATCCAAGTGTAGAAGACCCAAGAAAATATGTGTGACTAGCTAGGGTTTTTTTTTTTTTTTTTTTATATTTTAAAAGTTTGATGTTCATGAAATGAGAGTAGAAAGACTCTAGGTTTTTGGCCAAAAGGTATTAAGGAAATGAAATTATGAAGAAATAATTAGAATTACTCACTATAATTAAAATGGGAGTTACAAGATCAAAAGATCTTTCCCCAAAACTGGCGGCCTTTCTCTCCCTTTTTCATTAATTTTTTTTTTTAATTTTATTTTATATTATTTTTTATTTCATATATATTTGTTTTATTTTTATTTTATTTATTTATTTTTTTTATTTTTTTTAAATTGAATTAAGAGAGTTTAAGGTGTTTGGGCCCAAAAGTTCAAGGTTTTAAAAGTTGTTCTAAGCATGTCCAAGGCCCATTCCTAAACATAAGCTATTAATAAAACATAAAATACTAGAAAATTTTATTAAATATATCGGAACTAATCGTTTCAAAATATCGGGGTGTTACAGACTACCCCCCTTAAAAAGGTTTTGACCCCAAAACCTAACATGCAGCCTATAGAGCACATGCAAGCAACAACACAATATAAACACAACACACAAAAACACGCACACAAACACCACATGCAACACCTAGCCACGAAAAACCTAGGTCAACATACGCAAAGTGCGAAAATCCTATCGCTTTCTGCCCCCCTTAAAAAGTTACGTCCCCGTAACTTACTAACCTGAGGAAAAAGGTGTGGATACTTAGCGCGCATGGAAGCCTCCGTTTCCCAAGTCGCTTCTTGAGACCGATGGTTAGACCACAGCACCTTAACCATTTCGACGTCCTTACGCCGAGTACTGCGAACCTTCCTGTCCAAAATCTGAACAGGTTGTTCTTCATAAGTGAGACTTTCATCAATCTCCAACTGTTCTGGGTCCAAAACATGCGAAGAAGCCGCGACATAGCGTTTCAACTGGGAGATATGAAAAACATCGTGAACCTTGCCCATTGCATTAGGTAACGCTAACCGATATGCTAACTTCCCAATCCTTTCCACAATCTCATAGGGACCAATGAAGCGTGGGCTTAACTTTCCACGAGCACCAAAACGAACCACGCCCTTCATAGGTGACACACGAAGAAGAACCTTGTCGCCTACGGCATATTCATCAGGACGACGACGAAGATCAGCATAAGACTTTTGTCTATCTTGAGCCGCCTTCATTTTCTCGCGAATCAACTTGACTTGTTCAGTCATCTGAACTAACATATCCGGCCCTAAAGTTACAGACTCGGTGAAATCATCCCAAGACACTGGACTACGACACTTGCGTCCATACAGCGCCTCAAACGGAGCCATTTGGATTGTAGCCTGATAACTATTATTATAAGAGAACTCCACAAGATCCAGATGTTCATCCCAAGAACCCTGCCATTCCATGGCTACTGCTCGCAACATGTCTTCCAACACCTGATTAACGCGCTCGGTTTGACCATCCGTCATCGGGTGGAAGGACGTACTATAAAGAAGAGTGGTTCCCAAGGCCTGTTGTAAAGATTTCCAGAAATGCGACAAGTACCTAGTATCCCGATCAGAAACTATAGTACGAGGTATCCCATGATATCGCACTACATATTTAATGTACGCACGAGCAAGTTGTTCCATATCCCACTTACAACTCATCGGTATGAATCTTGCAGACTTAGTAAGTCTATCCACAATCACCCAAAGAGTGTCATTACCAGCTTTAGACCGTGGCAAACCTACGACGAAGTCCATTGAAATATCATCCCACTTCCATACCGGGACTTCTAAGGGCTGTAACAATCCAGCTGGCCTTCGGTGTTCGCTCTTAACCTTTTGGCACGTTAAACACTTAGAAACAAACTCGGCAATGTTCTTTTTCATACCCGACCACCAAAACATACCTTTTAGATCTTGATACATTTTATCTCCTCCCGGGTGAACAGAATATCTCGAACTGTGTGCCTCGTTCAACAGAGTGTCCTTTAATGAGTCACATCCTTCCGGTACACACCATCGTCCTTTAAAACGAAGACTACCATCTTCATGAATTGTAAAGCCTTCGGCTTTCCCTTCGCTTGCTTGTTCACGTAACTTAATGAGCTTGGGATCGTCCATTTGTTTAATCAAGATCTCCTCAAAGAACGTAGGTTGAATGGACAGAGCTCCCAGTTTGGCTTCCAATTCACCCTTTTTGATTATCTCTAAGTTCATCCTCTCGAATTCTTTACTTAACTCCTCAGACGTTATCAAGGTTGCCACCGAATGGTTTGATTTCCTGCTTAAAGCATCTGCGACCACATTTGCGCGCCCTTCGTGATAAGAGATCTCTAGGTCATAATCACTGATTAATTCCAACCAACGTCGTTGCCGCAGATTCAGTTCGGGTTGTGAAAATAAGAATTGTAGACTTTGGTGATCTGTGAAGATCGTACACTTCACCCCGTACAGATAATGTCCGCCAGATTTTTAACGCAAACACCACAGCTGCTAGCTCTAAGTCATGCGTTGGGTAATTGACTTCGTGAGTCTTCAACTGACGTGAAGCATAGGCTACCACCTTCCTATCCTGCATCAGGACACAACCCAATCCATGTTTGGATCGCTATACACAGAATACTCTAAAGAGGGATCAGGTAAGACTAATACCGGGGCAGTAGTTAACTTTTCCTTCAACAATCGGAAAGCTTTTTCGCAGTCCTCGTCCACTCAAACTTCTTTTCCTTTTTCATCAAGGATGTAAGTGGGCGAGCAATACGGGAGAAGTCTTTTACAAAACGACGATAATATCCGGCTAAACCCAAGAAACTTCGAACTTCTGTAACATTCCGAGGTGTAGACCAATCTCGTACGGCCTCCACCTTCGTCTCATCGACTGAAATACCATCCTTAGAGACAAGATGACCCAAAAAGGCCACCTGTTCTAACCAAAACTCACACTTCGAAAATTTCGCATACAACTGATTGTCCCTTAGAATTTGCAAGATTAACCTTAGATGTTCCTGATGTTCTTCTGGAGTCTTGGAGTATACCAAAATATCATCAATGAACACTACCACACACTTATCGAGATAGGCATGAAAAATTTGATTCATCAACCCCATAAAAGCCGCTGGTGCGTTCGTCAACCCAAAAGGCATCACGGTGAATTCGAAGTGTCCATACCTCGTTCTGAAAGCTGTCTTACTGATATCCTCCTCCTTAATACGTAACTGGTGGTACCCTGACCGCAGATCGATCTTTGAAAAGATTCTAGCTCCCCTTAGCTGATCGAAGAGGTCATCAATCCGTGGTAACGGGTACTTGTTCTTAACGGTGACCTTATTAAGTTCCCTATAATCAATACAGAGACGCATCGTCTAAAACGTTAAACGAGGTGTGTAAATATATAGGTCTAAAACGTCTATTAGAAGGATGACTCATACTATTATTGTTCAACCAACATATATAAAATAAATTAAAAGAAACTTAGAGAAAAGGTGAGAAAGACCTGCATCGTGTTTGTACATATAATACTAAAAGTTATTCGCTTCTATTTACTAGAGTTGAACTTATACACAGCTCATATATTCTAATTTCCCTTCGTATAAGGGTAGAATAAACTGAAGCAAGTAATTATTTAGACTAGCAATTATGAAAATAATATCACAAGGATAGGCATTATCCCAAAATAAATATGAGATGCAATAATAGTCCAAAATAAAATACTTGGGTATAACTCCCACATAACTATTGTTTCATAAACACATAATCCAAAATAAAAATAAATAAAAAATGCCCAACGCACAAAATATTCGTGGTATACCATTACTACAAAACTGGACATACGCACTCATATGTTTGCATAAACCTGAAAGAAAATAAACAATTAAACAAAGAAAGGCGACGCGTCAAAACGATCCTGATCTTCCATGTATTGATCAGGGTCAAAATCGGAATCCCCGGAGTCATCTGAGGTGTCATCAGAATCAGCATCAGAAGCAGTATCATAGTCAGAATCAGAATCAAATGGAGTCCCGACCGACAAGGAATCACTTAAGGCGAGTTGGTCCACAGAATCAGAGAGTTCCACAAAAACCGGCTCAGGTGGGCTCTCCTCCCACATGGTGATCTCGCTTTCTTCTTTACTCATAGGGTCCCCTCGCCTCACTGGCCAATCCCCTAGAATTATTATATCGCTATCATCATCGCTCATCAGGATACCCATCTCTCATGGCCTCCTCATAAAGTTCTAGTACTACTCTCAGGGGCTCTTCCTCAATAATTTCCCTGGGTTCCTCATGGGCATTACCCTCTAAGTCTACCTCAAGTTCTTCCTCAGGGTCCTCCTCTGGATCCTCATCAGGATCTTCCTCGGGATCCTCCTCGGGATCTTCCTCGGGATCTTCCTCAGGGTCTAAGTCATCAAAATTAACGTCCAAAACTGAGTCAGGGTCTACTATGGGTTCAGCTACCTCAATAGTACTAGTTCTAGCTCTACTAGATTCCGGAATGTCCAAACCATTCCGTCCCACCACATCTACCGTTCCGACCCTTCTGTCAAATTCAGGATTCTGTGATTCTTCTCTTTCCGTCCTTTCGATCATCTCCCCATTCCTTAACCGTTCATATACTTGTTTGGCTTTCAAGTACATTAATTCCATCCGATGTTGGTACTCTAAATAACTTTCTCCCTCCTTTCGTTCCCATATACCCAGAGCCTCAATTTCTGCCCAGACTGGGGCATTAACCAAGGTCTCTGAAGGTTCCACTAGGGTATTCATTCCCTCTTCTGCTGGTTTCTTTCCCTTATCCATGGGTAAGATAATAATCGACTTCCTGACTCACAAGAAAAGAAAACAAGGCAATCAATTACCGAAATAAAACAAGGATAACAATTCAGATGATCACAAGTATACACATGGTTCTATCAGTCATCCATCACAAGCATACATAACAAAGTACTAAAAAAAAAAAACAAACAGATAACATCACCCCTTAATGTCTACCCCTTTACTCTCGTCGCGACTTACGCTTCGTTAAGACATCGGTTTAGATATATAACACTAAATAGAACTCCCGCTCTGATACAATTGTAACATCCCGTAGTTTAACTCGCGTCGTTTTAAAGGAGAAATAGACTTTTTGAGTAGCCAAATATAGTTCGAGTCAAACCGGGACATTAAACGGTTAGTTAAAACGGTTCAAAAGAAATAAAACTTGCGGACCGAGTTCTAATAGTGCTAAACAATCTACCAGACATAAAGACGAAGCAGTAGATAAGTTTGCAAAATTAATTCTATTTATTACAACTCGAGAGCGTTCACGCCTCTTAAACCAACATTAAAGAAAATACGGAAACTTAGGTTCATAATAAATTCTGATAACAACGTTTTATTCCTCCCTGAATAGACCTCACTCCCCACCTGCAATTAACTTACTGCTAGTCATTATCCGAAGAGGAATCGACATCATCGCAGGATCGTTAAGACCAAAATGTACACGTCAGCAAGGAAATCACAATTCAATTAATCGAGTGCAATAAAGTAAAGGTATTAACTTTAACAATTTCATGTTCTAGTTAGTCAGCCATACTGCTGTATCTTATCCAGCCATACTGCTGGTACCACTTCAAACTCCATAGGCGAGACAATACATTAGGGGAGCTAACCCTAAGCAAGTCTCTACCATAGACACACGTCCTACTTCGGTGTCTATGGTTAAGTATGCATACCCCCGCGGTGGCTCATAGGCTCCAAAGGCCGCGAGTAATTCATTCCACCAATTGACGTCATACTACGTCTACTTTTAAGTTAGTGAGGTCATACTACCTCTGCTTATTAAAATGTTATAATATAATAATTTATTCGGAAGCGTATCAATCATAACATTACATGCCCATACTTTACCTTTGCTACCATATCATATGGTACGTAACATATACTACATTCCTAGGCTGCGTGTACGTACCTTGATCAAGCAAACAAAGCAAAAGGCCCAAATCAATTTCCGGTCACGAATCGGCTTCCTACAAGGTTTAACCGTTTTCGGAAATAAGAACGCATTCACATCATCCTCAAGGCAACCACATCACATCCAAACAACTACCATCACACATAAAACACATACACATATCACGAGACATAAACCACAATCCTAAACACATTAAACACTAAAAACAGGCAGCAACTAAATCTGTCCAGAAAACTGTCTCGGCACTGTCAAAATGAAAATCCGACTTCACCGTTGCGTCCGGAAGGCATCAAAACCCCGGGTACCAATTTTCATAACTTATAACATAGTATAGATATTTTTAACCTAATTTCAAAGCCAAAATGCTCTAAAAACAACATTTTTTTATCATTTTTCAATCCTACGGGATTTGTCATTTTTTTTTTGTTAAAAATTCATATAAATTCATATAAATTCAAATTTTCACATTTCCTATAAATCCACATCTTACAACCATAAAATCATACTCCCATAAAATAAATTATTTTCAAAATCTACAATTAATAAAACCCTTAACAATCATGTATTTACCTTAAGATCTCAAACCAATTATAACATCCTCTTATACTTTAACAAAACTTTTTCCTTAAAAAAAATTCTACTTTAAACATATATTTTATTAACATCACTTTTATAAATTCTTAGGATTATCATAATTAATTTACACATCCATCAACACACAACTTAACATGCTCCTTTTCACACACAACATCCAACATTTGTCAATTATTTAATTATAGCCATACAACTACAAAAATCATGGAATAATTATACTAAAATTCATTCACACCAAAATTACATCATCCATATAATTATATTTAAAATTTAATAAAAGATAATACATAGAAATACTTACAAAGGAGATGAAAACACCAAAAAAAATCCAAGTGTAGAAGACCCAAAAGAATATGTGTGACTAGCTAGGGTTTTTTTTTTTTTTTTTTTTTTTTTATTTTAAGATGTTCATGAAAATGAGAGTAAGAAAGACTCTAGGTTTTTGGCCAAAAGGTAATTAAGGAATGAAATTATGAAGAAATAATTAGAATTACTCACTATATTAAAATGGGAGTTACAAGATCAAAAGATCTTTCCCCAAAACTGGCCGGCCCTTTCTCTCCCTTTTCATTAATTTTTGTTTTTTTTATTTTTATTTTTTTATTTTTTTTTATTTCATATATATTTGTTTATTTTATTTTATTTATTTATATATATATTTTGTTTTTTTAAATTGAATTAAGAGAGTTTAAGGTGTTTGGGCCCAAAAGTTCAAGGTTTTAAAAGTTGTTCTAAGCATGTCCAAGGCCCATTCCTAAACATAAGCTATTAATAAAACATAAAATACTAGAAAATTTTATTAAATATATCGGAACTAATCGTTTCAAAATATCGGG
The DNA here is from genome assembly GCA_000753965.2 of Amaranthus hypochondriacus. Lineage (NCBI taxonomy): Eukaryota > Viridiplantae > Streptophyta > Magnoliopsida > Caryophyllales > Amaranthaceae > Amaranthus > Amaranthus hypochondriacus. Next base: position 55,688 of record JPXE02000021.1, on the reverse strand, counting down.
GTGTTACAACATGCTTACTTTTAATCTGAAATTTAATCCTAACTGGATCAATATCAGGAATATATTCATGATCAACCACTATCCTCGAATCACCATATTGTTCTTGCAATTTTTGTTGAAATTTCATTTTCTCTTCAAAAAGAAAAATTGCTCTACTAACGCGTCTTAGTTGACTCTAAACCTCCACCAATTGCTCATTATAAAGCTCATACGAGAACCAATCATCCTCATGTATACTCGCCACTTGTTCCCTTCTAAGTCTTTTTTCCTCATTCCACCATGATTCAGGTTCAATTTTATAGACTTCACAAGCTAGGGCCTCTTTTTTTTTTTGTTTATCAAATGCCTTGTTTAATTGTGCATAAAAAAAATTAAAAAAAAACACAGAACCATACAACACAATTTCAGAAACTTGTATGAAATGTTTGCTACTGTATACCAAACCAAACCACCTCCATTATTGATAACATTTGGTGAAAATAAACTCCAAGATGTCTACAAACAACTCCAAGTGAAAACACTCAAATACGTGGCCTAGTTTGATCACAATCCCAAATTTCATCCAAACGTGCAATCTGATTGTGTTCTGTGACCTTTGGTTAAACAAATAGGAATAACTCTTTTTTCAAAACTCCATGGACTAAACAAAAAACCCCATGAAAAACTAGACTCAAAATTAAGAAAAATCAAAAAAATAAACAATGAAAAAGCACTTCAAACGAAGAAGAAATGAAGAATACACAGAGGCAGAGAAAAACAACCCTCCTGTACGTTTGCAAAATAAGCAATCAATGGGTCATTCAAGAAAGCTACAAAAATTATGAAATGATGAAAGAATGATATGTTCTAATGTTTATGGGATACTTATTGATAATTTGGTTAAATATGGGCGCAAAATACAAGGATCTTGATAGTTTTTTGAAGAGAACTTACCAAGCTGCCCAGATTCGGTCACTTTTGGGCAGGTTGCAAAGAAAAATGCATATCTCCTTCCCTACTCAACCAATTTCAACAGTTCTAAGTCCCAACGTTTGCTAACTCAATAAGGCATACCCCATAAAAACAGTTTTGCAAAACGATAACATTAATATCTCCAAAACGCTTCTGTTTTCGACCCCAAATTCTGTCAGTTTCGGAAAGATTTTGTACCCTTTCGTTTCTGCGACTTTTGGCTATTGTTTCTCATCAAAACCAATTGAAATCTTCACCCCACAAGGACTAATGGCTCTGATACCAATTGGACCAAATTTGGACCCAATGATGAGGCGAAATTGAGTTGTTTGCGGAAGTTACAAAGGCGCTTCAAGAAACTACTGAAAACAACAAAGATATGATTAGATTTCTCTAATCTTGGATGTGATCTTGTAGGCTTCACTCACCAAAACAAGTTCATATCCTCCTAATCAAATCTTGGTTCACTCCCTTGATTTGTTTAGGTTTCTTATCTTCCCCAATTTGCTTCACTCACAATTTGGATGGACAAGGAAAAGTGCCTCACTCACACTTTTATTTCAAAGAGAAATTCTCTCTAAAACATGGGTTTTATTAATCATCAAAATCTAAATATTACAACGAGTAAATGGCCGTTTATATAGGCATAAGACAAAAGAAGCACATGCCTAGCACATGGCTTTTAAAAACACAAATAGTCATGTGACTAATTGAAAACTCACATGCCTATTTTTACATATACAAGAACAATCTAATTACTTCTAATTATAAGCTATTATTTGAACTCTTTTGTAACTTGTATTGATCTCTTTGTCCTTAGTCATATTCAAGCGTGTGCACTCATGCCAAAGTGTTGAAAACATGCGCCATGTCAAACATGGTGCAACAATGTACAAGGATCAAGGATCAATGAACAATGAATGATGAGCAATGAACAATGAGTGATAAACAAGGAACAATGATTAATGATCAAAGATCTATTAACGATGAACAATGAATGATGAATAAGGATCCATGATCAATAAATATTGAATGATGAACAATGAACAATGATATTTGACTAATGGACAATGAATGGTGAACAAAGAACAATGAACAATGGACGATGAACAATGAACAATGGACGCTAAACAATGACCAATGTATTATAAATAATGAACAATAAGCAATGGATTAACAATAAACAAGGATCAATGAACAATGAACGATGAACAGTAAATCATGAGTAATAAACTAGGATTAATGATCAATGTCCAATGCACGATGAACAGTAAATGATGACCAAGGATCAATGAATAATGAACAATGAACGATGAACAATGAACAATGAGTGATTAATAATGAACAATGAACAAGGATCAATGATCAATGATCAATGAACAATGATGATGAACAATGAACAAGGATCAATGATCAATTAACAATGAATGATGAGCAATGAACAATGAGTGATGAACAAGGAACAGGGATTAATGATCAATGAACTATTAACGATAAACAATGAATGATGAATAAGGATCCATGATCAAAGAATATTGAACGATGAACAATGAATAAGGATCTTTGATTAATGGACAATGAATGGTGAAAAAAGAACAATGAACAATGAACAATGAACATTGGACGATGAACAATGTATTATAAATAATGAACAATGAGCAATGGATTATAAACAATGAACAAGTATCAATGAATAATGAACGATGAACAGTAAATGATGAGTAATGAACAAGGATTAATGATCAATGCCCAATGCATGATGAGTAATGAATGATGAACAAAGATCAATGATCTATGAAATTTGAACGATGAAGAATGAAAAAGGATCAAATATCAATGAACAAAAAATGATGAACAATGAACAAGGATAAATGATCCATGAACGATTAACAATGAACAATGAATAAACAATTAACTATTAAAAAGGTTCAATTAACAATGAACGATGAGCAATGAACACGGATCAATGAATGATGAACAATCAACGATGAAAAATGAACGATGAGTGATTAATGATGAAAAATGAACAAGGAACAATGATCAATGATCAATGAACAATAAACAATGATCTATGATCAATGAAGAATGAATGATGCGCCATGAACAATGAGTGATGAACAAGGAACAAGGATTAATGATCAATGATCTATTAACGATGAATAAGGATCCCTGATCAATAAATATTGAACGATGAACAATGAACAACGATCTTTGATTAATGGACAATGAATGGTGAACAAAGAACAATGAACAATGAACAATGAACAATGGACGATGAACAATGAGCAATGTATTATAAGTAATGAACAATGAGAAATGGATTATAAACAATGAACAAGGATCAATGAACAATGAACGAGGAACAGTAAATGATTAGTAATGAACAAGGATTAATGATGAATGTCCAATGCACGATGAACAAGGATCAATGATCTATGAAATTTGAAGGAGGAATAATGAAAAAGGATCAAATATGAATGAACAATGAAGAAAGATCAATGATCCATGAAGGATTAACAATAATCAATGAATAAACAATTAACTATTAAAAAGGTTCAATTAACATGAACGATGAGCAATGAACAAGGATCAATGAATAATGAACAATGAACGATGAACAATGAACGATGAGTGATTAATCATGAACAATGAACAAGGATCAATGAACAATGATGATGAACAATGAACAATGTAGGACGCTGTCGTACGCGCACAAATATAAATTATATTTTACCCTATTACAACTTGCTAAATATAGTAAGTGGTAAGTAGGGGTCGAACCTACAGAGATTGTGATTACTAGTTTTAAAGATACTTCTAATTTACTTTACTACTAATAGAAATAATGTAAAGTAAAAAGATGGGGGGAAATGAGTTTTGATTACACTACTAAAAACTTAAAAATAAAATAAGCTTAAAAGTAAAATATGTAAAGTAAAAGAGTAAATCAATAAGAGAGAGTAGTAGCAATATGTATTTTAGTCATTGGCAAGATTGTTTTTAATTATTGATTAATTACAACTTTTATATGAATAGGCGGCTGTAGGACTTATAGTACCCTCGTAAACCCCCTGTCAACCCTTTTATATTAGCTTACTATTTGTACCCAAGATAGTAAAGCCCTAGTGTTCATTAATCCGGTTTTAATGAATTGACTGCTTTAATTTTAGGAAGGTTTCACCAACCATTAAATTTAATTAAGAAGATACCCTATAACCCAACTAAATTTAATATTATGTAAACTCTAATAATAAAACTAGATGCAGTTATTATTACTAGTTGTTTCTTTAATAAAAATAACTAAACAAAGTTTGATTAATTTTAAAACATTAACTTATACAAGAATAATTAAGTGTACCCAACAAAATTAATCTTATATAAATTTAGAGATAAAACTAGTTTACATAAATACTCAATAACAAAGTTGTATAAATTAAAGACCCATTTCAAATCTCATAAAAATAATATGCCAAGACATTAATACATGTTACTACAAAATAATTTACTCTAAATTAAACATGATAAAGAAGAGAGAATAAGAAAAATTCATTAAGTAGATAATTTTGTAATACAAAAGAAAAGACTAAAATATTTTTCTATCTCTCTACTTAGTGTAGTATTATGGGAATTATACCTTACCATCTTTAAGAGATGGCAAAAGCTCTATTTATAGTGCTAAAAGTAAGAAAAAAGATAAAAAAAATCAAGTTGTGGCCAATGGGATTCGAACCCTTGCCAGCTGCAGATGTTGAAGAACCTTCCACCAGCTACACTAAGTAGGTTTGATTGAAATCATTACAACTCCAAGTGTATTAGTAAAATGAGCTGGGCATTAATTATGCATTTAATGGAGCAAATTGTTGTGGCTTGAAATTGAACACATGGCCTGAAATTAGAATGCACAAAATCTGCTGCCGACATAATTTCATTTTTTTTCGAATTGATACTGGCTGAGTTAGCCTTTGGTCATAACTACAAAGTTGTAGATCTTTTTGAGTAGATGTTCGTAGCCTCAAAAAACGCCTGATTTGGAGTCCGTATGAGTGAGATATGTCCGTTTTAAAACTGGTGTGTCAAATACTTCGCGAGTAACGATTTTTCTTTGTTCGGCTCCTAATTTTCTCATTTCGGCCGACTCTATTTTTAATCAAAAATCCTACAAAATGTTAAAAAAATTATATAAGTGTAAATATTAACTTATAAATTAAATATGCACTAAATATTAAATATTATTTAATAAATGTATTAAAATTATACGTAAAGAGGAATAAAAATAATATAACTTTAGTACTTAACAAATTCCCCCACACTTATCCTTTGATCGTCCTCGATCAAATTAAGTATTTAATAATATTAACCATTATCGAATTTGCATTTAGCATATGCAACAAGCCATTTAAACCCCTAGGTTACCCCTAGTGGACGAGTTATGATCTCGTGAGGGTTTACAGAAGATATACCCACAAAATCTCAAAATTTCCTTCCAAAAATATCTTTTTATAAAGGTATGACTGATTTCAAAAGTATTTTTCTTAATTAGAAAGAAAGATAATATCTAGCTATATTACCAAATTCACACATAATCATATATTCCTATTGAAACCCATAAATATTCAACAAACTAATAGAAAATGTTATGCATCTTTAAACTTGTAATCTCCGAGCTTTTAATTATTTTTCATGATATCACAATTTTCAAACCAAGTAATTACATGGTACTAGAAATCCATTGGTTGATCACTCTTCAATATTAAATAACACCATATTTTATTTTCGTTTCGAACTTCTCCGTTCATAATTTAAACATTGTGCTTTTTTGGACCTACTTATGCCCCTCTTGAGCCATGATCTATCAATAGGATATATTTATATGAGATTGATTTTTGACCTATTAGCACAAGGTTTTCCTTGTTTTTCACATCGGTTTCTCAAGGTATATACTTTTTCTCTTCATTCATTTTTCTTTTTTTTCACTTTTTTTTTTCTTCATCAATCAAGTATTGGATATCATGGTGTTATTTGGAATAGATCCTTTCAACATAGATATCGTAGTAAACGAGTAAAAACTTCATAATATGTGTGACACATAAATAATTTTTGTTTATTTTAGAATACAAGTAGCATAACATTAAATATTAGTAAATCGAAACCAAGGAATACTTATAACAAATATGATGTAGGTGAACTAAAATAATATACAAAGATATAAATATTCTTATAATTAATTTATTTACAAGTCAATAAGTCATGCAATTATAATAAATTGTTTTTTTTAGGAGACGTTTTGATTTATATGTATATATCTCCCCCCACACTTAAATCTTACATTATCCTTAATGTAATCCATTTTTTTTTGTGTATTTTTTATGAAGAAATAAAACTTGAAAGATTAATTTAAACAGACATAATACTGAATATAAAAATCGAAATTAAATACGTTAAAATACTTCCCTTGGGTTGCCTCCCAAGCAGAGCCTCTATTTAATTGTCTATGGCTAGACTTCATAAGTTGGCATCTTTACGTTTTGAACATCAACCCAACGACAATCAAATCCTTCATAAAATAGCTTGAGTCGATGACCATTTACTTTGAAAATCTTTCCATCCTATAAATCTTTGATTTCTACTGCCCCATGATCATAAACATTAGTAACTTCATAAGGTCCCATCCATCTAGACCTTAGTTTTCCTGGAAATAATCTTAATCTAGATTGGTAAATTAGAACTTTGTCTCCAACATGGAAATTTTTTTTAATTAACATTTTATCATGATATATTTTAGACTTTTCTTTGTAAATCATTACATTTTCATAGGCTTCATTTCTTATTTCTTCTAATTCTTGAATTTGTAGTTTCCTATGTATTCCAATTAGTGTTTTATATGCAGTTCCGTAAGCCCATAGTGCATCTCCAAGTCTATAACTCCAGTCTTTCCTATTAGGATTAACTACTTTCTCCAAATAAATATATTTAAGGTGTTTCAGTAATAATTTGAAATCTAACTTAGGAGAAAATTCTTCAGATGGTTTAACTTGATCTAATAGTGAATGAATTTTAGAAATTGATGATTCTAACCAAGAAAGGTTTTCATGATAATCCTCATCATAAGCAAGATTTATTAAATCAATAGCTATCTCTTTTAACCCATAACCTAAAGATGCATATAAACCGTCATATAAGCCATACTCACTTATATCCTTAATGCATGAATCAATAACATCAATAGTACAAATAGAAGAAATTTCATTAAATGGGTGTTTCATAGCCTCATAGATGTTAAAGAATATTTTATCACCATCAAACTCCATGGAAAGTGTACCATTGTGTACATGTATAATGGTTTTAGCAGTTCTCATAAAAGGTCTTCCTAATAATATTGGAGAGAAATTAGATAATTGGCTATAATCATCTTCCATTTTTAGTACATAAAAATCTGCTGGAAACACCAAATCTTTAACTTTAACTAACGCATCTTCTATTACACCTTCAGGATAAACAACTGACCTATCAGCTAATTGAACTGTAAAGGTCCTAGATCTAAGGAGGTGTATATAGACTTAGGCATGACATTAATTGATGATCCTAAATCTAACATGCATTTATCAATCATTGAATTTCCAATAGTACATGGTATTGCAAAAATTCCAGGATCTTTCTGTTTTGGTGGGAGTTTTCTTTGAATAACCGCAGAAACATTTTCACTACATATAATTCTTTCATTACCTTTTAATTTCCTTTTATTAGTGCATAAGTCTTTTAAAAATTTGACATATCGAGGTACTTGCTTAATTGCATCTAATAAAAGGAAGATTAATCTCTACTTTCTTAAAAATATCTAATAACTCTTTATCAAGTTCCACCCTTTTATCAACTTTTCTTAATCGTTCAGGAAAAGGGGGTCTAATTTCAGTAGCATCAATAGAAGACTTAGATAAATTTGTAAATCTTTCATTTTCTTTGATTACAAATTGGTGACTATTTTTAGAATTCCTTATCTCTTTAGAATTATCATCCCATTCATCTTTACTCTTTTCATCATCCTTAGTAGCATCAATTATTTCATCCTACTTATTATGGTCAACTACTAATTCCTTCTCAAAATCTAGAGACTTTTGAGTAATATCAGAAAGTTCCTTCCCACTTCTTAAAGTTATGGCACTAACATTTTCTCTAGGATTTAATGGTTGGGAGGGTAACTTATTACTAATTTGCACTTGTAAATTATTTATATCCTTAGCTAATTGTCCAACCTGATTTTCTAAATTTTGTATACTGGACTTTGTCTCTTTTTGAAAATTTAAGGAACTAGAAGCAAGAGATTTTACCATATCTTCTAAGGTCATACCTTGAGATTGATTTTGTGGAGTCTGTTGTTGATTATAAGTTTGACCAAAAGTCTGAGGGTTGTTTTGACTAAACGGTTTGACATTTTGATTCCCCCATCTAAAATTAGGGTGGTCTTTCCATCCTTCATTATATGTGTTTGAATATGGATTGTATTTTCTTTGTGGTTCTCCAGGAAATCCCCCAACAACATTAACCTGCTCATCTTCTTTTAATGCTGGACATGCATTAGTCGCATGCCCATAGTTTAAACATATACTACATGATTTTGCTTGAGCAGTTAAATTATTTTGAACAAGTTTATCAACTATGTTTGTTAATGTAGATAATTGTTTCTCAACTGAACTAGAATTACTCATATAAACCTTTTTAACATTTTCTTGTCTTGTAAAAAATGATTGAGTATTACCAGCCATATTAGCTATTAAATTCCGTGCTTCTTGAGGAGTTTTATCTACTAGAGCACCACCATTAGCGGCATCTATCATAGCACGTTCATTAGGAATAAGTCCTTCATAAAAATATTGAATTAAGAGTTGCTCAGGAATTTGATGATTAGGACAACTACCACATAATCTTTTAAAACGTTCCCAATATTCATATAAAGTTTCACCAGAAAATTGAAGAATTCCACAAATTTCTTTTCTTATGGAAGCAACTCTAGAAGCTGGAAAATATTTTTCTAAGAATAACGATTGTATGTCAGTCCAAGTAGTGATAGATCTAGGTGATAAATAATACAACCAATCCTTAGCAGAATCTTGTAAACTAAATGAAAAGCTCGTAATTTAATTATATCCTCTTCTATATTTTCAGGTTTCATTGTACTACAAAGAACATGAAATTCTTTTAAGTGACAATGAGGATCTTCACCAGGTAAACCACGAAATATAGGTATAATTGAATAAATCCTGAGTGTAATTTAAAAGGAGAAGTAATTTCAGGAAACACATTACATAAAGGTTGATCATCAAAAGTTGGAGCTGCAAGCTCCTTCAAAGATTGATTAGCCATATTGAAATAATTAAGAACAATCTCACCAGATGAAGTAGCTAGGTTGAAAAATTCTTCAAGCGAGAATATGAGTTCCTCTTCTTCTGATTCTTCGCTAATCACCTTTTCGTCTCTAAGTTTCATAAACTATACCCTTATGCTTTTTGACTAATTTGATTTGAAAAATATAAAAGAAAATAGTAATAGATAATAAAAATAAATTAAGAAGTAACTTTGATAGTAATTTTGACACAATCCCCGGCAACGGCGCCAAAAATTTGTAGGACGCTGTCGTAAGCGCACAAATTTAAATTATATTTTACCCTATTACAACTTGCTAAATATAGTAAGTGGTAAGTAGGGGTCGAACCTACAGAGATTGTGATTACTAGTTTTAAAGATACTTCTAATTTACTTTACTACTAATAGAAATAATGTAAAGTAAAAAGATGGGGGGAAATGAGTTTTGATTACACTACTAAAAACTTAAAAATAAAATAAGCTTAAAAGTAAAATATGTAAAGTAAAAGAGTAAATCAATAAGAGAGAGTAGTAGCAACATGTATTTTAGTCATTGGCAAGATTGTTTTTAATCATTGATTAATTACAACTTTTATATGAATAGGTGGCTGTAGGACTTATAGTACCCTCGTAAACCCCCTGTCAACCCTTTTATATTAGCTTACTATTTGTACCCAAGATAGTAAAGCCCTAGTGTTCATTAATCCGATTTTAATGAATTGACTTCTTTAATTTTAGGAAGACTTCACCAACCATTAAATTTAATTAAGAAGATACCCTATAACCCAACTAAATTTAATATTATGTAAACTCTAATAATAAAACAAGATGCAGTTATTATTACTAGTTGTTTCTTTAATAAAAATAACTAAACAAAGTTTAATTAATTTTATAACATTAACTTACATAAAACTTAGCTTCTTAATTCTCATGATGATATGAAATTCCCGAGCAAAATATTTGAATAGCAATTTTGAAATTAGCTTCGATCTTATTGAAGATGAGTTTCTAGTAATTGAAAATTTCGATCTGCAAGCTCAGTTTAGTGAAGGTATTTTTAGAGAGAAGGGATTATGGCGGCTATGAAAGGTTATTAGGAGTATACTAGAGGTCTTCTTACAAAATCAAATTCATTTTTTTCTTGTATCTAAAATCTTAAATTAGTGTTGTTTTTATTAAAGAAAATATTTGAATTTAAAAAAAAATAAGTGTACAATTGTTTTTATTTTCTTAAGGCCATAGTTATTTAAAAGGTGGAATTTATTGATTTCCATCTTTATTTTATGAGCATTTAGTAAAAATAAAAAATAAAATAAATGTCACTACATATGCCACTAAAACTTTGATTTATTGGCATTTTAATCAAATGCCACTAAATATTTGTCAATAAAGATTGAATTTGTTGTAGTGTCAAGGGTATGATATACTTCTATATCTGATCATTCATATTATGATATGCATTCGATTCTGTTTAGATGTTAAGAAATAGTTTCTTGCAATTCCGCTATACGCATCTATTTTCCTACAGTGGTATCAGTTAGCCTCTTGCATTATTATAATATGATTATGATAAAATTTTTTATTTTGATTCAATTAGGGGAGGTTAGAATGAGGATTAAAATTGCTAAATTAAAATTTGATTTTAAGTATTTTGGATTAAAAGTTTATAATTAAAATTTGAATTTAATTATTAAAAGTTCATTATTTTTTGTATATAGATACGTAATAATGAATTAGATTATTTTGATGTATTGGATGCACAATGTAACACATGAAATTAACAAATAATAAATAAATCAATTTATTTTATTCGTCGTTTTCGGATTGTTAAATAAAAAAAAACCCTAAATTCTTCCGAATTTGACTTAATTCATGAAATTTGAGAAAATTCATAATTAATCAATTCAAAATATTAATTATATGATAATTAAGTGTTTTGCTCTTACATTAGACACATAATTTGATCATTTGATGATCCAATTATCACCCCAATATTTTTTTTCTGAAAAAAAATACAAGGACAAACAGGGCTGTCAAGCGATAGTTTTTAAGGGGATCGAAGCTCGGTTGTCGATTAGATTTTGACCAAAGATTGCGTTTTTTTAACTCTTTTAATCCATCTGCAATTAATAAATTAATTATGAATTAATTTCCACATTTAACTTACAATTGAATAAAATAATAAATAATGGTTAATTTTTGATGATTTAATAAAATTAATAATTGTTTGAAGCCGACAATGTCCACTTTTATTAAATTATTTATTAATTGCACAAAATAATACTCTCTCCACCCCATTCTTATTGTCCACTTTATAGTGGGCACGCAAATTAAGAAAAATGGTAGTGGGGTATTTTAAGTGATTATAATAATTGTAAAGGTGGTAGTTGGGGTATTTAAGTGATTATAATAATTGAAAATGTGGTAGGTAGGGTATTTTAAATAATATAAGTTGGGGTAGTTGGGGGTATTTAGGTAAAGAATTTTTTCCAAAAATAGAAAGCGGACAATTAGAGTGGACTAACAAAATAAGAAAAGCGGACAATAAAAAAGAAACGGAGGGAGTAATGATTATAACATAATTTTGGATTTAATTTTATTAAATTAGTCATAAGTTAATTTATGAATGATATTAATGAAAATTAAGTGAGGAGTGTTTTAATTTGATTAATTGCACATAAATAGTCATTATTATAATATTTATATGTGATTAATATAATTAAGTAATGATTGTCTTTAATATGATTAAATTACACATAAATAACTCTATAAAATAATTTTTTGCTTTAATTATATAAATGGTAGATTTATTTAATTATGTTATTGCTTAATCTTATTAATATGATTAATACTATTAGGTTGTTCATGTATTTTATTTTATACCGTGATATTTTAAAAAAAATTGTGTATGTGTTTTATAATATTTGATATTATGTATTGCATACGATGATCATTATGACCCAAATTAGAATAAAATTTACGATTGGTGAATCGATTAATATCTTCTAATTTTAGTTATGATCTATGTTGCATCGTTTGTAATTTGTAATTTATTAATTAACGTAATTATAAATTTCAAAAGTTTCTTATGCCCAAGATGATCAAGGATAGAGATCTATGTTGGTTTGAGGATGACGCCTTAAAGAAGTAGTCTTTAGGTTTATGGGTCATAGTTTAGATCATATTTATTATTGCATTTTATTATTTAATTTTAAAAAAATGCTTTGTTATGTTTATGTTGTTTATTTATTTACGTGTTCATATTAAATAACACAACATAGAATATAGGTCCCTAAATAATATTGAGTTTTGATTTTCCAAAATAAACACCTATTGAAGCCTTTACTATTAGTGATAGGTTCTGCCCAAGCAAGGTGTTGCTAATTGGTTTAGGTGGAATAGAGTAAATTTGGGAAATTTACATATTTGTTTGATTATGCTCAACAAAATCATCAAAAGGGCTTTGGGTTTTGAAGCAAAGGGATAGATTTTGATATAGAAATATCACCTATCAACTAAAAATTACATGCGTTGTAATTAGTAAAAGAGTTTACTTACCTTGCGAAAATGATTTTAAGAGTAGGGCCCAAGTTCGCTTACAATTATTTTAAATAGGATCTTGGAATCAATATAATCATAAGGGACAATTTAAAATGAATAAAGTGTTTATAGCTACTGATTTTGAATTGTTTAAAATCATATAAAGTTATATCATGATAGACATAATACATTTTTGCACTTTTTAGATGGCATATGATTCAAATGATTAGGGCTATAAAAAATTGACCCGACCTGTAATACCGCCCGAAATCGACCTGTATCCGACCCGTTGGTTGACCCGAGGTGCAGTGACCTGTAACCGATCGAAACTCGACCTGATGTTGACCCGTAACCCGACATGTACCCGATTATTTTAGCCCAATAATCGACCGGTACCGACTCGAGAACAACCAACACCCGAGATTGAGCCGACAATGTGGTTAACCGAACTCGATTTGCACCCGACCTGTTACAACGCGAACCCATCTGTAACCCGATAGGTACTCGACATAATCCCACCCAAAGTGACCCATAATCAACACTCGAGATTAATTCGACAATGTGATTAAGCGATATAATTGTATTTAACCGTATCAAGTTTAACTCAATTAATAATAAGTTTGATTGAATTTAATCAAGTTTAGTTTAGCTAAAGTTAAACAATAAATACAGGCCATAAATCAAATGAAAGGGTGATGAAAAGTGTATATATAGTGCCCTTGTTCATCTCATTTAAAGATACTACATCCTAGTATTCTCTACATATTTTCCACCTAAAAAACTAATGAGAAAAATGAGTTTTCTTATTCTGCACTAGCATGTGTGGTGATCCGTTCGATGCTTGTGGGCCAATATTAGAGGAATGACATTTGACGTTCCATAATCTCTTTTTGCTATATTTCATATCCGATTATGTAACGTGGAATTCACGCATCAAGGGTATGATATTCTTCTATATCTGATAATTCATATTATAATATGCATCCGATGATCTGTTTAGATGTTAAGAAATAGTTTCTTGCAATTTCGCTATACGCATCTATTTTCCTACAATATGAATGCATCCAAGAGTAAATATTAATAATCTTTACATCAAAACGTCCCAAAATGGGACATTTTAGATGAATAGTTGATAGTATGAAACTAGATATGACAAGGGCATCAAATAATTGATTATGCTTGTTTTCTGACAAAGGAAATGTATTCATGCGAAGCAAACATATAGTAAGATATTTAAAATATTACAAGTATTTTAATTCTTATTTGGTGGCCGGATTAAATTTGAAATATAATCATAATGATTTCCATCACTTTCTTGTTCATGGATCTGGATTCTAAAACATATAACTTAATTTTGATTTAATCTCTGCGTCCCATATAGTTTGAAGCAAAACAGAAAATTGTTTTTTAACAAAAAGTTAGATAATGATAATAAAATGAAGAGAGATAATGATTTGTGTGGTTGAAATAAAAAGAGAGTTATAATGTATGGATGATATTAAAAGAACATGGTGGGTCATAGTCCAAAAATAGAAATGATGCAAACTTAGTAGAATGGACCAAAATAGAAAATGCTGCAAATTAAATGGGACAGAACGAGTATATAGTTTCAAACTCTCCACTTATTAAACTACAATCACCCAACTCCCGAAGGTTCAATAGATTATTTATCTTTTCAATAAAAGAGCACCCATTTGGAAAGACTTCAATTTAGCTAAATGAATAAAGCTATAGCATCTTCAATCCAAACAAAACTACATTAAAAGAAATACTATATCATCCCAGAGAGTTATAATGTATAGGTTTCAACATTGATCTAACAAGAATTAAAAGAAACAATTTAGGTTTTAAAGAGTACAAGTGTGTTTTATTCAACTTCAGAAAATTATATACATGTATGAGTATTTATATAAATCAAATTCAAGATTTAAAGATCTTGGTCTTAGGTTGTTATAACTAGTTTTCTATTTTAAAGTAGTTAAATTCAGATTCGTTATTACTTTTTCTAACACTTTCGCTCACATTATATATGTTTTGATAGCAACTTTAGAGAGAGATTAAAAGAAGGAAAAGAAGGGGAAGAAAGGGAAGGGAAAAGAATAAGGGAAGAGACATATAAAGGATGAAACTCTTGTTTGTTTAGGAGGGAAAAGAAGAGAAGAGAAATAAAAAGGAAGAAATTCTTGTTTGTTTAGGAAGTTAGGGAAGGGAAATCAAGGTAGGTAAAAGTTTTCCCATCAAATCTTTCCAACTTTGTAAATATTAATACCTCAAAAAACATTCATTCAATTCCTCCAAATCTCTTCTTTCTCATTCCCCTCCAGTTCCCTCAATAAAAACACATTCTTAAGTTGAATAATAGGTCTTCTATACCCTACATGCTTAGCGTATCTTTGAAAAGTTTTATCCTTACAACTTTTTTAGTGAGTTATTCTATTGATTGAACATAAGGAAGAACTATAATTCATGCTTTCAAATTTTCTTTTACGATATATCTATTCATCACCAAATGGTTTTTCCTATCATGTTAAATTGAGTTTTCGGAGATGATAGTTGTCGTCTTATTATCAAATTTATATTACACTATCTATCTTGAGGAAATCCAAGATTATTAAGTAATTTCTGAAGCCATATTACTTCAATGATCCGTTTCGCAATCCCACAAAATCCTACTTCTGCACTAGATAAGACTAATACAGGTTCAATTAACAATGAACGATGAGCAATGAACAAGGATCAATGAATAATGAACAATGAAAGATGAACAATGAACGATGAGTGATTAAGGATAAACAATGAACAAGGATCAATGATCAATGATCAATGAACAATGACGATGATGAACAATGAACAAGGATCAATGATCTATAATGATGAGCAATGAACAATGAGTGATGAACAAGGAACAAGGATTAAGGATCCATGATCAATGAATATTGAACGATGAACAATGAACAAGGATCTTTGATTAATGGACAATGAATGGTGAAACAAAGAACAATGAAAAATGAGCAATGAATATTGGACGATGAACAATTACCAATGTATTATAAATAATGAACAATGAGCAATGGATTATAAACAATGAACAAGGATCAATGAACAATGAATGATGAACAGTAAACGATGAGTAATGAACAAGGATTAATGATCAATGAAAAATGCACGATTAACAATGAATGATGAACAAAGATCAATGATCTATGAAATTTGAACGAGGAACAATGAAAAACGTTCAAATATCAATGAACAATGAACGATGAATAATGAACAAACAATTAACTATTAAAAAGATTGAATTAACAATGAACAAGGATCAATGAATGATGAACAATGAACGATGAGTGATTAATGATGAACAATGAACAAGGATCAAAGATTAATGATCAATGATCATTGATCAATGAACAATGAATGGTGAACAAAGAACAATGAACAATGAACAATGAACAATGAACGATGCACAATGACCAATGTATTATAAATAATGAACAATGAGCAATGGATTATAAAAAATGAACAAGGATCAATGAACAATGAATGATGAACAGTAAATGATGAGTAATGAACATGGTTTAATGATCAATGAACAATGCACGATGAACAATGAATGATGAACAAGGATGAATGATCTATGAAATTTGTACGATGAATAATTAAAAAGGATCAAATATCAATGAATAATGAACGATGAATAGTAAAAGATGAGTAATGAACAAGGATTAATGATCATTGCCTAATGCACGATAAAAAATGAATGATGAACAAGGATCAATGATCTAACAAATTTGAACGATGTATAATGAAAAAGGATCAAATATCAATGAACAAAGAATGATGAACAATGAACAAGGATCAATGATAAACCAAATCAGGATGGTTTAGAAAAACCTTCAGTGCACCTCAACCCAGAACAAACCACAGAACACTATTTTGAGAAAACATCTACACCAAATCTTGGTGGACTAGAGTTAGAGCCCACCCCAGGCATGAAAGACTCTCCAAGAGACTTAACTACATGGGCCAAGCAAGAAGAACCCCTAAGAAACTCAGAAAACACAAATACAGCACCAACAGCCCAAACTGACAGGCCACAGGACACTGCAGAAGAACATGCCTGTCAGTAGACCTTGCTGAGCCTCCTGAGAGCAAGCAAGAACGTGTCAGACCCAACTTAGGGCAGGGACGTTATATCTGCACATGGACCCCAACTGTCAAGGCCCTAGGACCATGCTAATTGCATGCCTGAAACCATAGGGAACAACTACAAGGTGTATTAGTTGGCAGAATATCAGACCAAGCCTGCTATTCTTATTTTTCAGTATGTTTAGAACTTTAAATGTGCACATGTCTTAGCACGTGGCCTTTTCAGAAATAAAAGGGATGTAAATCCAAAGTAGCCGTTTTAGAAATAAAAGGGATGAGTATGATGTAAAACTCAGTTTTCAGATTTTAATTCATTTCATTTTTCATTTTTCTAAATTGTGTGAGCAATCAAGAAAGTGAGTGTTTGTTGGGTGTGTGTGAGTGAAGCCACATTCAAGAATCAGATTGGCCTTTGTTAGGAAGTGAACCTAAGGAGGGAAAATCAAAAAGGAAGATTGTAGGTGAGTGAAACCAACAATTCTCTATTCAAGAACTATCCAAGATCAGTCAAGGACTGACCTGTGCATTAGGGTAGGGGTGATTTGTGCCTTTCTGTGAAGGGATCGTATTAGAAGACTTGGGGTACTCCTTGGGGATCATAATCAGTCATTCCCCTCCCCAATTTAGTGCAATTTTGGTATCAGAGCGCTGTTCATGATCAAGGGCAGAAGAGGCGCGCAAAGAGTCCAGTGATCATTCATTCATTCAAAACAGAGATTGAGCAGCCAATCAGCTTTCAACCAAGAATAAAATCAGGGAAGTTCCTTGCATTTCGTTTTTGA
>JPXE02000021.1:0-19791 GCA_000753965.2 Amaranthus hypochondriacus | reverse complement strand
TATACATATATATACATATATATATATATATATATGTATATATATATATACTAGTTGTGGAATTATTACTGTTAAAAATAACATAAAATAGAGTTGGTAGGTATTGTATTTTATTAAGCTTATTTTATTTTTTAAAAGTCGATTAGTACTGTTAAAAGATCGCGGTAATGAGCCTTATAACCTGAAAACTTTAATTGAAGAGATTAGGTCCTTCTTATAAGTTGAGGACTACAAATGAGTTATAAGCTATGTAAATTGTAGTATTATGTAAGAGAATATTGCATTGTATGATTCAGTAAGTTCTTCTAAGCAAGGCATTTTTAGCATCCAGATTTACAAACAAAAAAATTTAAAAAATCATGTCGATGTAGATTCAATGCCTTATAAATATATAAAACTATTACATGAGTCTGAACCAGTACTATAAGCTGGAGCGACAAAGTGTAGTGATAACAATATTAACCAAAGGTTAGTAGGTATGATGACAGTCAAAGGGAAGTGATGTGTACCCAAATCTGGTAAATGTGTGTTTCATTTAAAAGTATCTAGGAACCTTAATCCGCTAAGATTTGAGCAAGGAACTCTCGTTCTTTTTCATCAGGTTGAGTTTCCCTCTCACTCTTGACCATTATAGACTATAGTTGTGGCTTGCTTTTATGTATGTTAAAGCCTTTTAAACTGTTGAAGTTAATCAGTTCACTTTTAAGCCTGCGCGTTGAAGGTCGGACAAAGTTGAGCTGATCCATTAAAGTTTTTTCATAAGCTTAAAAGTATAACTTATGGTTTCCTTTATAGTAGCCATACACCCTTTTTGTAGTTCTATAGGTGGGGCCCGACATATTTTTGGCTTGGATTGTATTCATTGAGTTTGAGCAGTAAACGAAAATTAAATCGTATGTTATCGTTTTTAAAGCTTTCTATGTCTGAAGTTCTTTCTTCTGCTAGACATAGAAAGCTCTAAAAACGATAACATACGATTTAATTTTCGTTTACTGCTCAACCTCAATGAATACTATCTAAGTCAAAAATATGTCGGGCCCGACCTCCGGAAATACTTTTTGCATAGGGAAACCGCAGAATCAGCATCAATGGAATTCTCAAAGCAAGAATCTGCATTTGAAACCCGTGTATGACCATCCATGATAATCTTTTCGTTATTTAAAGGTAAGTATGATATATGTAAAAAAAAGTATTTGACCAAATCATCTTCTTAAATTCATATTGATTTATCCTTGCTAAGTCTAAACGTAGAGATTATGTTTCATGTTGAAGGAAAACGAATATAAACAAAATAGAAGTGAAGAGATGAGTTAAAAAATTGAGGATTAGGTATATTTATAGTGTTTTTGTGGTTGTGTAACCAAAAGTCAAATAGTATTGGGAAAATAAAAGCGTTTTCATCATTAATTTCTTAGGAAAACTGTTGTACTGCCTTGCGGTATGATTTTTTAAAAAATGAATCGTATCTTTGGGTGAGATTTGCAGGTTACCACAGTAATGCTTGAAGATCATATGTTATTCTACATCTGTCAAATCTAGAAAGTTTTTTTTTATCTCTTTATAAAATATTTGTTTTTTATTTTTCCAAAACAATCCTTAGAAAGAGAGAGTATTATTTTACCTAATTTTATTACAAGTTTTATTTTTAAAAATAAATTCTAATGATGTGGATGATATTTGATAAGAAGCAAAACTGAAATCTGGAAGCAAAATTCAAGAACAAACATATAAAGCTTGTATATTTTTCGTGAGGGAGTAATTAAATTCTGGGCAAAAAATCTATTGGAGTACAAAATGTGAAAAGTTTAATTTAGGATCAAAGATCCTGTGTATATTGGCAAACGATATGGGCAGACGATATTGCCAAATCAATATTTGCAGACGATATTGGCAGATCAATAATGGCAGTGGATACTAAATAATATTGGCAGATGATTTTGCCAGATTAATATTGGCACACGATGATAAAATAATATTTGAAATACATTATAATAGAAGACTGTGTTATTTTATGTTCAGGGAAAGGAATCGTGTACATTGCTAGAATTTTGTGCCCTATGAAAAGCATGTTCTTGTGAATACATTATTATAAATTTACACAATAATGTATATGCTGCCAGATACACGATTATAAGCTTCACTTAATTTCATTCTTTACAGTTGAAGAAAGAATTGGGTCAGATGTAATTTTTTCTTAAAGTTATTTCTTAATCGTATTAACTTCATTGATATCTTAGGTTAAGCTGTCTCTTTTTTTCTCAGAACAGTATTGGCAGTCGACGTATGAAAAACTCTAAATAGTTTAAAAACATTTGAAATACATTATACGAAAAGATCATTTAATTTGCTTCAAACGATATTACATTATTTATAATTCAGATTAATTGACTTTATCAGCTTTTTACTAGATGTATATTCATTTAACAAATGAGAAACTACAGCAGCAAAATGTGATAGACTTAACAGATGCGGTTCTGCATATTATACTACTGAGCTTGGTGATAGTAGTCTGGATAAATTTAGGTTTAGGGAATTATTGCTGTTAAATTAAGTAAAATTGAGTTATTAGATATTGTATATTAATAAGTTTATTTTATTTATTTTAAAGTCGATTGGCACTATTAAAAGATCGCGGTAATGAGGCTTATCACTTGAAACTTTATTTGAAGAGATTATGTTCTTCTTATAAGTTGGACTCCAAATGAGTTATAAGCTATGTAAATTGTAATATTTAGTAAGAGAAGAATTTTCTTCTAAGCAAGGCAATTTCATTATCTAGAGCTTATTGTTTATATGAGCGCTAGGAAGGTGACTGGTGTTGTACATTTTCATCATTATGGATATTTTAAAATTTCATATATTATTTCATTTTTGTCAAGTTATTGTTAGTCTCAGAACAGTTCTCCTGTGGAAACATTTTTATGCATCTCCAGGAAAAATGGAGTATTTGTTGCTAGAAATATGTGCTCTTAGAAGGCATATATTGCAATAGCTATATGTTCCCTGAAAGCCAAAAAATGCAAGAATGCCATTACTGGATCAAGAAAACTATTTTTCTCTACACCCCATAGCCATTTTAAACAAGATAAAGTTGTTGACATGCGCTAGAACTTCCTCAAAAGATGGAATGTATTTGTCCATGCTAAAGAAAAACAAGTTGTAGCTCATGTAATTAACTTTATTTTTGTGTAAATATATCAGTGCAGATATTACATCAAAGTCTAAATTGTTGTAATATGATAATGAGGATGATACAATGATACCTTTATTATTCAAAGATGTTGAGTTTTTTTGCTGGTTCTTTGATCTGTAAATAAGTAGTCGTCAATAGAAGTTGGAGAGCATAATTGAATGATAGATTAAGCATTCAACAACGTGAAACTCCTAAAAATCTCAATGTTCTTATCTAAAAAGGAGATAGGAGTAAAATAATTTGAAAAAGGAAAGAGATAATAATACATGAAGTTCAAGATTATGGAAAATGAAGAGATGCATTAAAATTAAGAGTTGTAGGTATATTTATATCAATAAACGTATAAGCAATATTGGGGGTGAAAAGGGTTTTTTAATAACTTTTTACGACACACTGTTTAATTGACCGCTTATTGGATTTCTAAATAATGATGATTCGTATCTTATGGAGGGATTTGCAAGTTACCACAATATTGTTAAAGATCATTGTAATCCTACAATTGTCAAATCAGTATTAAATTCTTAAAAAAAATGTTCTTCGTTCATGTGTTTATTTTTTTACAACTTCATTATTTGACTCACATTGGAACAGAGACTAATTAGACCGAGTACGAAATTCTTTTGTGCTCAAATTTATAAATAAAATATACCAATAGCAAAAGTATTATGTTAGATCTCTATTTCAAAGAAAATTGTTTTATTATCTGTCATAGTAGCTTCATAGTTGTTACTTTAACATGGAATTTTTGGAGCCTACAAAGAGTAAAGTAATTTGATATATGAAAAATACAGTGAGTTGAATAACGTATACAAAAGTTACATGATTTATATCTCAGAAACAACCAGCTATTTCCTTCTCCCCAGACTATTCATCCTAGGTTTCACATTACTACCGGACATTATAATATTCAATATACAAGAGTAAAAGTGGGCATTTAATGATGGATAAATGTACAAGCTTGGCATGCATTATACGCCTAAAAAATGATAACAGTGTTTGTATTTTACCTAATGGAACTCCTATATGACAATTACCAGTCGTACGGTTGCCCGATCACGATATTTGTGAATTTGTTGATAAGACATGAATTTCCCCAGGTATATACATTCTTGTTTGAGAATTTGTTAATAAGACATGAATTCGAGATTCTGGGAGCGTTGCCGAAATTTATTATGTTTTATACTCTGCAAGAAATCTTCTCTCATTATATTTAATCCTCAGGAACAGTGGATCGATGTTGTAAAGAATGTGTATAAAAACTATTATCCAAAGATGAATGGATTATATCTGTAACACCCCGTAATTTTTATAGAATATTAAATATTAAAATAAATTAATAGTGGACTTGTATAAGACATTACGTGAGTTAATATGTAACAAACGATACAAAATTATCGTCATATAGTTCTTAATCTTTTAAGAAAAAAAATATGTGTATAATAAAATGAAATCAAGGCAATAAATACATTAGTTAATTAAAAAATAAAAAAATTATGAAGGAATGGGGAAGGGGGCCGGTTGTGTGAGAGAGACCAAGGGAGTTTGTAACTCCTCTCTTAATTGTGTATTATGGCACAATTAAGAGAAAAATCCCTCTTAAAGCCTCTAAAACCTCTTCATCATCCATCTTCCTTCATTCTAACCTTCATTTGAGTAACAAACAATAGAGTTTTTCTTTTCTCTTCTTGTGCTCTAATTTTCGGTTTTCCTCAACAAAAATTAAAAACAAATTTTGTGTTCATCCAATCTCTTAATCAAGGGTAAGTGAAATTTAGTTGTTAATGTCAGATTTTTACTTTTAAGATAGATTATGTTATATATTTTATATATGATGATATCCTTTGACTTTTTAGGATGATTGGGTATTTTATATAAGTGTTTCTTTAAATTATCCTTTAATAAAATTAATTTGTTAAAAGGATTAAATCATATTGTTATTCCTTGATTTACATTCTTTAACAAAGTTTAAATTTGTTATAAGAATAAAGTCTATTTTAATATTTAAAAAAATTTATTTCATGATCTAAATTTCTCTAGCAAGATTTCAATTGTTAGAAGAAATTTAAAATCTATAGATTAAGTAATGTAGGTATCCATGAGTTTATAAATCCTTTAATAAAATTTGATTTGTTTAAAGGATTGTGTTTATTATTTGTATGTGCGTAGATTCAAAAGGTGTTTTGGTTTATGATTCTCTACAAAATTTTAATTTGTTAAGAGGATCCAACATTTAATTCAATTATCATAATTTATGAATATTAAAGTGTTTTGAAAGAATTTGTGAATGAGAATGTTTTAGTTTGATGAATTTATGTTTTGATGATGGATGGATTTTTGTGTATTATTATATGTGTGTGAAAATATTAAGTGGTTGTGTGATAGGAAATATAAATTGTGTTGTTTGTGGATTCAGTTTTATTAGATTTTCTTGGCCATGAATTGTAAAAAGGACTTTATAATTTGAATAATAAATATGTGAAATAATAATTAATTAAGGAGTATTTTCCGGACAACAACTGCTACCTCGGTGTGGCGCCCCATTTTCGAAGTGTTGGGTGCGTTTCGTTGTTGTTTTATTTGACCGATGTGTTAAAATTCGTTAAAACGCTTAAAATAATTAAAAATAGTAAATGGATGTTAGCAATTAAGAGGATTGGTACCCAAGGTAATTGATGTGTTCCGGACGCAGTGGTGAAGTCGGATTTGCCATTTGAATTTTCTAAACTGTCTGAATTGGCTGTTTAACTTTCTGGTTAAGTATTGGAATTTTGAACTATTAGAAATCAGATAAAATTAGTGAAAATTATCAAGTCTTAGTGATATTTTACTGGTATGGAATGGGTTAAGTGTGTAAACACGTTCTAATACGTGATCGTTTTGTGTGTGTGTGTTATTTAGGACCTCGATTCATAAGAGGGTGAAAATTCTGTCGTGCTTGAATATCGTTGTTTGCAGCGCTTAAAGGTACACGCTTAGACCATACTGTCTATGTGGTTGTGCAAGTAATGTTGTTTCATTCTTGATTATGGCATTGTAAATCACATAAGGACTAGACACCTCAAATAATTTGAAAGATGTTTAACTTGGAAATTGAGGATTTATATGTTGGTTACCCAAAGGGGTTAACATTTTTGGATTGGATTATATATAATTATTGTTCCCATAGCAGTTTTGGATCATTACAGTCACCATAGGGGTATGCATACTTTAACCTCTGACGACCCGAACAGGACGGCAACGTCTTAGGTCGGTGGTTGCCTTGGGATTAGCTCTCCCAAGTGTATTCCTCCAAAAAGGATTGAATTTTGATTACTTGGACGACTCGAATTGGACGGGCAATGTTACAAGTTGGGAATATCTGGAAAATAATGTATTAGAGCCTATGCATGCTAGGATGAACACATTGCTTGTACTCCACTAGCTTGTTGATTGTTTGTATGCAGTCTCTGACGTGTATTGGATTTGTTCTTTGGAACTTGCTATTTTTCGTCATTCGACGACTAGCAGGTTGATTGCATGTGGGGACTGGAGTGAGGATTCAATCTAGGACCATTATCACCAAGACTATACTTCTTTTGTTTTTGGAAAATTAACTAAAAAACTCGCTACTGTGTGCGATTTAAATATGAAAGTCTCCATAATTGATTATTATTTAAACTCTCAATTTTAGGCCCATTATAAATTCAAAGTCCAAGATTAGTTGTAACCGGATAAATTGATTTTAGTAAAATAATAATGGAATCCAATTGTTTTTATTAATCATCTAACCCTCTTTGACCTTAGACGACCCTTCACGTACCCTTCCATTTTTTCAAAATGGTTACCGGTCAAAAAGGTTATGGAATTGTATCAGTGCTTTAGAATAAAAATGGAGCAAAAGTTGAGAGCTTTGAATTATTATCAATATTTGGAAGTTTTACAGTTAAACGCAAATAGTTTAGAGTTTTTAAAGTATTTTTCCTTTTTATTTGTGGGTGAAAATAATTGTAACTTATTCTAAATGCTTTGCTTGTTGTACCTTTTTCATCATAATTGCCACTACAACCGTTTTACCATTTAATGTACAACCAATCCTTGTTCTCTACACGTATTGAGTTTGTATTTTGGCGGTTTGATTTGCGCGGTTGCTTTTCGAATCTACTACCCTATTGTCCTGTGTTCACCTATACTCACGAAATATCCCCAAAATTTTCAATCATTCAGTTTTACACCTTTCTTGAATTTTCATGTATTGAGAAATATTCTTTGTTTTCCTTTGTGTTGCAATTTTTTTTCCTCAAACCCTCATTCTTTTCGCTCCTCTTCCCTTTGGAAATGGTTGCTGCTAAAGCGTCCCCTTTTGTCCTAAGATTTGATTTTAAAAACGATTTGACGGATATTCCAGTAACCGAATTTCCCATGGCTTCTAATCTAGAAGTTCTGCCCCACCAACCTCCTCGAGAGTGGGTGATGTAGCGACAGGGCTGGATTTAGTTGCACTGGACTGATCCTATTCCTCCTATTCGTGAAGAAGGTCCTGTGGACGATGGTTTTGTGCCATTTGATTTTGAGGCTGAGGATGAAACGATGAGAGAACTGGCGAAGACGTCTTTAACAAGAAAGACTTTCACATAAATGGTGGAGGGGCGCACTTTGCTCTTGAAGATTATTGTCATATCCCGAAGGATCAAGGATACTGGTGTAGGATTGGGGAAAAGGGCATGATGGCCCATGAATATATTGTTTCTCAAGATTTTGGAGAAGACATATTTATCCCAGTTTGCATCTATGATCTTACTTTTGGGCTTCGCTTTCCTCTGCATCCATTTTTCTATGAACTTATATGTCATTTTGAAATTTCGCTTAACCAACTTCTTCCCCATGCAACAAGGAGGATTATATCTTTCATTTGGGTTTGTGAATATATGAAGCTACCCATGACTCTAAGGATAAACGACCTTAACTTCACTTCCATTAATGGTTCAATGGTCGCTTACCAAGAATTAAACGACCTTAAAGGATATAAGGATAAAACTATTTGGGTTAGGGTACCCAAGAAACCAGGTCACCCATATAGGTACATGCATCTAGTCTTCTGGAGCCAGCCTAAGACAAGGGAGACCTACACTATCGACCACGTCATGGAGTTTACAAGAAGGAAAAGACATGCATTTTATTATTTCATCATGCTTAAGGATAAGAATCTGCGAACTGGGTGAATTCCTCGTGATGTAGTGATCCAATAAGACCTTTGTCTTTCTTTAGTTGGATTGTCCGAATGTGCATGCCTTGGTAAGTCTTGATTTTCTTAATCTAAATTTCTATTATTTTTCCGCTTATCCATTTTCAGTTATCAATCGTAGATAAATGCTATTCTTTCTTTCCTCAGAGATGTGACACCCCAGATTTAACTTGAAAAGAGATTGATAGACTACTCGTATCAACAAGGTGCATCTTTTTTTCTAGGGAGCCCATTTGCTAAGAACTCCACAGTTAAGCGTGCTTGGTGGGGAGCAATTTTAGGATGGGTGACCTCCTGGGAAGGTTTCCTAGGTGCGCACGAGTGAGGCCAAAGTACGCTGGAAAGACTTGTGTTGGTCTGTGGGGATAGTATACAGTCTCCATGAGTAGTCACCGGTGGTCCGTTGGGCCGGGGTATTACAAATGGTATCAGAGCAACCCTGCGACCGTGGCTGATTGTGTGTTCAGTGCACCTAGCGGGGGAAAAGATCCTGAAACTGTGGTCCAACGAGGACGTTGTATTCTTAAGTGGGGGTGAGTGTGATACCCTAGATTTAACTTGGAAAGGGATTGATAGACTACTCATATCAACAAGGTGCATCTTCCTTTCTAGGGAACCCATTTGCTAAGAACTCCACAGTTAAGCGTGCTTGGTGGGGAGCAATTTTAGGATGGTTGACCTCCTAGGAAGTTTTCCTAGGTGCGCACGAGTGAGGCCAAAGTGCGCTGGAAAGACTTGTGTTGGTCTGTGGGGATAGTATACTGTCTCTCCATGAGTAGTCACTGGTGGTCCGTTGGGTCGGGGTGTTACAAGAGATTGCAGCAAAAAACGGTACCCTGGAAGATTCTAGGTATTTCTCCTCATGGGAAATACTATAAACCACAACCCGCCTCTCGATGGGCAGACAGTACAGTGAATCACCACATATATATGCTTAGTGTCAAATCACTACTTGTCCTATTCAAAACTATAAGCAAAGGCAGTTTGCTGCATATTATTCTGAGCCTTGGGCACCAATTGATGGCTCTAGTTGGAGGAGGAGTGACAGTTGCCCTGAAGGTACAGCTTACAGGATTAGAAAACCGAGGGTGCTACATCTTCGGCTGCTGTTTGTGTTCAAGTTGGCTCCTTTTTGCAGGTATATAGTATGGGGAGGAAGGGTATAAAGAAGAGGACGGAGGCCGACGTTTCATCTTTCAGAAACTGGGAAGGTGAAGTTATTCTTCTTGATGCTTCTTTTTTGGCCTACATTGTTCCTGAGAGTTCACATGCTGTTGTGTTACTCCTAGGTCTGCATTAGATTGTTTTTTATTTTCTGTTATATAAATTGTTCCCCTGTAATAATTCTCTTTGTTGAAATATGTGCATTTCATTGTTTTCACAAATCCTGCTATTGGCGTTGTAACACCCCCCAAATTTTGGGTAAGCTGTATAATATAGTTTATCGTGTATGGTATTCCGTAATAAACATAAATTACCTTAAACTAAAAACATTATTTTTTAAAGTGGGTA
Source organism: Amaranthus hypochondriacus (assembly GCA_000753965.2). NCBI lineage: Eukaryota > Viridiplantae > Streptophyta > Magnoliopsida > Caryophyllales > Amaranthaceae > Amaranthus > Amaranthus hypochondriacus. The sequence continues at coordinate 9,865 of JPXE02000021.1, read as the reverse complement.
AAATTATTATTAGTAAATTTATTATTAGGATTTTACTAAATTTAGTATTAGTAGACAACAAATAACTAATAAACTAAATTGGTTTATGAATTTTAAGTATAGTATTTAGTTCATCAATTGAAGGGTCATAGAAGTAATTAGGCATAAAAATTAAAATTATGATCATTAATTCAATTATAAACTAAAACTTTTCACTTCATATTCTCCATTAATATGCTAATTATAATTAATAATATCTAAAAGGGAAATAGTACATCATAGTTTGGTGTGGTTGTGAAGATATGATTTAAATTAGTGTCAGCTCTGAAAATGAGAAAAATGCATCAGAAGGGCGAAATAGTATTTCTCTATTGAGTGAAGGATTCTGACTCTTAAGTAACAAAGAAGGATTGTTCTAGTAGTTCAGGATTATCCATAAGTGTTTCAGAAGAATTACTCGGCATTCCATCAAAAAGGGTGTAAACTTTGAGTATTAGACACATCGTAGGATATATTGGGATGTGTGTTACTGTTGTATAGGAATGTTTTTGTTTATACTTAAAGACAAATAGAAGAATCATGAAAGGAATTATCCTACACATTATCTCAAGTAGGCCACGGTTGTGTATGCCCTAAAAACATATCGAAACATTATTTGTAGGATGCTTTGCGTAAGATGTTTACTAATCAAACAAGTAAAAACAAATCATTTTCACATGAGTGAACTTAACATGAGACATAGGAAATGGATAGAACTAATTAACGATTATAATTTGAGTCTTGACTATCATGTGGGTAAAGCTAATAAGGTTGTTAATTTCTTAAGTCTGACAAAGAAGTATTATTAGAACTCAGTCGGAATCTTGCCTTGAGAAATATGCACGAAACTCTAGAAGCTTTGCTTGGAAATGCTTCATAATAGTTTGTGAAAACATAGTCAAATGCTCTAAGTCTTAGTCCTGAGTTGTATAAGGAATTAAGGGATAAGCGGAAAGGAGATCCAAAGTGCAAGAAGATCCATCAAGCTAAAAGTTTTAGGATTGGTTTGGGAATTTTGAAATTAGTTCGTGCGAGAGTATTAAATTTTTGGGACATTGTTGTATACTTGATGACATAAAGGTAAAGAAGAAAAACTTTTGAGGAATCACACTACTACAAATTTAGCTTTTTGCGACATTGGATTTAGTAGCATTAAAAAAATGCCACTGATTCATATTTTTAGTATAATAATTATTGGTTTTTATTTTAAGTTCCGCCATAAAGTGATTTAGCGACACTTAATTTGGTCTTTAGTGGCATATTTAATTGTCATTATAGTCTATTGTAACATTTGTGAGAAATGTCACTAGATCCTATGTCCCTAAAAGCTTTAGTGTGACTTTTTAATATGCTGCTAAAGGATCTAATAAATGTCACTAAATCCTCTATACACACTATAAGAAATTTGAAATAGCAACATTTAAATTAAATGTCACCAAATATATCCCACTAAAAGCAAATTATGTTGTAGTGTCATATAACACTCTTATTTCATACATACAGCGTGAGATAAACCTTATAAGGATTTAAGGTGAATTTGTAATGGTCGGACATAAAAGAGAAATTGTTGAATTTGTTGCGTGAAGTTTAGTTTGTTAATAGGTGAAAGTTGAACATTTAATACAACAAGGTTTTCTTCAACCCCAACTTATTGCTGCATGGAAACTTTACTAGAATTCCATAGGTTTTGCTACCCAACGTCATGTGCTGAAATTTAAATTAAATGTCGTATTATGGATTGGTTGACCATGGTTGCTTGGTTTTTACCAAATAGCCACTTGATCAATTAAGGAGTTGACAAAGGTTTTTTTGATTATTTATTGAAACTCGAAACTACCGATGTCATGATGCGCCCATTCCTCTGGCCATACCTTTAATACTGCTGGCTTTCGAGTGGTGTTCTAAGGATATTGTGTCTAATTGTGACGCAATGTTCTTGTCACAATTTTGGGTGGCTTATAGGTTGCTTTGAGTACAAATTCGAATTTGAGTACGTTACTTGCCTCTACTGATGGGTATGAAAAAAGGACAATACGAGCTTTAGATGATTCACTTTGTGCATGTGCAATGAAATTTCCTTAGTCATGAGCAAAGTCCTTTGGTTTGGTGGAATTAGTTAATAATAACAATTGCATGCCAGTGTTGAGATGGTTCTGTGTGAGACTCGGTATGAGAGAAAGTGTATAGGTCCTAGTTGTTTGAGTTACATTAGTGATGCTTTGGCGCTTGGTTGGAGATGACACAAGAGGTGGTGGAAGAAGTAAAAGTCATACAGGACAATCAAAGCTACAATACATTGACAAAAGTCCTACATAGATCCCCGTCGAAAGTCGAGCTTATAGTGTGGGGGCTAAGATCATGTTAAAGGTGTTCTCTATGACAAAGGGTAATGTGCTCTGGTCAGATGGGTAAACTCAGTCAAAAATGTGTCAGTTTTTATAACATTCTTGGGAGGATTAGGGGAATTGCCTATTGACTAGCATTACCGTCTGAGTTGTCTAAGGTGCATGATGTATTCTAGGTGTCTTATCCTTGAAAGTTCTGTAGTGACCCTTCTTATGTGATACAAGTTGAGACAATCGATGTTGACCCAAACGTGGAATTTAACGAACAATTCATTCAGATCCTTGATCATCAAAACCAAACATCTAATAGGAAGGTCATCACATAGGTCATAGTCCTTTGGAGGAGCCAAGTATAAGTGTATGAAAAAGCAACTTGGTAGACTAAGGAGTCTATACATAAGACTGAAGTATTAAGAATTGTTCAACTCATGTATCGAGTCGTAGTTGAGATACTCTAAATTTTGAGTGTCTTATATGTAAGTTTCGAGGACAAAACTTTTTGTGAGTAGGGGTAGTTGTAACACCTCAAAATTTTGGGTAGGCTTTATAATATAGTATATCGTGTACCACTTTTAAACAATTAATATAATATAGGACAAAACTAAATACATTAATTGTTTAAAAGTGGGTAAAATTAATATAATAGTCTCATACTCCCATTTTGTTTAGGGTTTTACTAAATTAATTATTAGTAGACAACAAATAACTAATAAACTAAATTAGTTTATGAATTTTAAGTATAGTATTTAGTACATAAATTGAAGGGACATATAAGTAATTAGGCATAAAAATTAAAATTATGATAATTAATTCAATTATAAACTAAAACTTTTCACTTCATATTCTCCTTTAAGATTCTAATTAAAATTAATAATATCTAAATAAGTTAATGAGGATTAATTAATAACAAAAACAAATAAATCCTTTCAACTATCTCTAGGTACTTTATAAAAGAAGAGATTGGGTTAAATTTGCTAGAGGAAATTTTCACGGCTAGCCCTTGTTCAAGATTATCTAAAAGATTTATTCTTATTATTAATTCTATTAATCTTTTTCCCTTGCATTATAGTAATTTTCTTTTATTATAAAAAAAAAATTCGTCTATTAAACTTATATTAAGCAAGTGCTTGTCATGGTTGGAGAATATTACTTGAAGTTTTATATTTGGGTTGAAGAAATTATTTTATAAAAGGTTATTGGAGGGTTATTATTTTAAGGCTATTATCTAACTTCTTTATATTTTCTCTGATTGGATCTAATACAAAGGTAACTAGTTTTTCCTATTCTATTTTAATTCACATGTACTATTATTTTTAATTATGTGGAATATTTAAATATGTAAATAAAAATAAAAGCTAGTTTTAAATAATGTAGAGACCAAATAATCCTTGTTAAATTAGTCTTATGTTATTGTGTGCTATAATATATGGAGTAAAATCAACTATGTAATTTAAATGTTCATGGTTTATGCGTTTACTAGTTAAATGGTGATTTAGGAGTAATTAAAATTCTATGAGGAAGTTGATGTGTTGTATAATATATAAAAAGAATAATTAAGAAAAAAAACTTAATCAAGTAATAATCATGTGATAAGATATGTAGAGTTATAAATGAAAAAAAAATAAAATGTTACAGAACTGTGGTTTTAGAGAGATAAAGTTATTTTTTTTCTTTTGCTTTGGCGGTTAGAGTGGCAATATTTTAAAAGTAAATATATATTTATTTATAATTTTTAGTCAGACTTTAAGAAATCATAGCTGACAATAACAAATATAATAATCAAAAAAAGTGTTTACTTTTGTGCAGTAGTCTATTGTTATTTTGGAAAAATTGGATTTATTACTTTACTTCTACATAGTGGTGTTATAAAAAAATATTCTTTCAATAAAATTTTGCAATATTTCGATCAATTAGAGAAAATTGAGTCGACTATTAAGTTCTTGATAAATTGATATTTTGGACAAACTAAATTAGTATAGAAATTTATTTTGAGATTTGACTTAAATTGTTTTGTTACTTGCGATGTTAAGAATATTGTTGACACAGTTGTACTTTTGAATATAACACTTTCATTAGTACTTCTTTGCCAAGAGTTATAATAGAGTTGACTTTTATTGAGTAAGTCAAATTTTAAGTTAACTTTATTCTCAAACTCAAAAATTACTCACAACATCAGTTTTGTTATTCATATAAAAATTGGAATTTATTAGTTTAAGATATTATATTTCAAAATTAAAGTTTATTTGATAAGTTTATTTGAGTCAAGTATTTTTGATGTTGACTTTGAAAGTAAGGCGTATTTGGCATCTCATAAATATTTTCGAGATTGATTTTATATGGAGATTTATGTTTTGTGAGAGTAAGGAGCTCTTGGAGTGTAAGGCGTGTTTTGGCATCTCTAAAAGGTTAGAACATGCTGATACATATATATACCTGGGTTAATTGTTGTCGTTCCGGAACCTAGTGGTGTAAGGCAAAGGAGGCATCCACTGCTAAGGGAGAACTGGCCATTCTTAGACAGATCTATTTTATAGACTGGGGTTCGCCCGGCAAACCTTAGGAGGTGTTAGTGTATGACCATCTTGTGGGCATATAACACCGGCATTCGTTCCTTCTCCACTTGTTAATTATGTTTTGGACTTTGTGAAACCATACTAACTCGATTTACGAAGTTGTTTAAATTAATTTATATGTTGTACTAAAGCTTTAAATATTTTCACGCGAAAGTTGGTTTAATATTGGATTTATATATTCATATAACTAATTGATAATTGTTAAAATTTCTTTGTAATTGGAGATGATATTGTTATGTGTTTTATGATTGGAAAGGACAGCTAGTTACTCCCCACTGATTGTGGTTTTATATTTTCATACAGATGGTGAATGATTACATGATCACCACCGTGCGGGGTGGAAGTGTAAAAGTGGACTCTAGGACTTTTCCTCTCAAATTGACTCTTACATTTAATATAAGAATATTTTTTTCTTTTAAAGGAGCTTTGCTCTATTAAGGATATAATTAGCTTTAGAACCCTCAAGGTTTTATTTTGAAATTTATGAGGTTCATTTTTAAGTGTTAATCTTTTAAAGTGTAAGTGACAACCATCTTAAAGGTTATTTCCGCGAATCTTTCTTGTTTTAAAAAGACAGGTTGTTACAGGCGTGGTTCATGACAGTTCTCCTGCTGCTGAAACAAATCTTCCGGGCAAAGCCGTATCTGAAAATTTCTCAGCAAAGATAGAGACGATGGAGAAATCTGAGTCTAATTCAGAGGTTCATGCAGACACTCAGGATGATTCTAAGGAAGTGAGCGTTCACTCTCCCTGCTCTACTGGATTGTCAAGTTAGTTTGATTCTCTAAGAGAGATTGCTGTAGAAAAGTCTTTTTAGGAAGTTGGTACAGGTATTATTGTTTGTCTTAATTGATCTTGAAATGAATGTTTTTGATATTTTCCTTCAACAGTGACCCAATAGCATCAATATTTAACAGTTATTAAGCAACCAGCTTTTCCAGTTTTCCCTATCATTGATAAAGTGACTTACCGAGGAGATGAGGAAGCAATTGAAGAAGTTGTTGGAAGTATTGATCAAGTGAGGGAGGTGATGTCTATTCCAGAACAGGTTTTTGTGGACCCCAAAGCAACTCCTGCCAACCAGCCCGAATGTGTTGCTGAGGATATCAATTGCTATCGAATAAATGATGTAGAAAACAGCTTGCCAGTTACTTATGCATCGGAATCTATTGCTGAACATCTATCCCGTGATCATTCACAGCTTATGGTGACTGGAGCTGGAAATGAGGAAGCCAACCTTGATTCGGTAGTTCTAAATGTGATGGAAGAGGTTGCAAGTGTTGTTGAATTCCGTTCAAATGAAGGTACATATACTTCGTTTTACCTTTACTGTTTTTGTTTATTGTTTTTTTCTCAAGTATTTATAATCTTGTTTTTTTATTCTCCATAGGCTTAGTGATTTCTCATAAGAGGACAGACGAATCTGCTCATCAAGATGAGCCTTCTAGCACCAAACAGAAGGTTGATGAAAGGATCACCTTCCAACATTCTAGTTTATTCAAGTTTATTAACAGTTTTAGTAATTTTATGTCAAGTCTCAACCGTGAAGTTCAAGAGGCGCTGAATGGCTTATATTTATCTTGAGTTTTCCTTTTCTTGTGAATTCAAATACTTAACATATACTTTTTGATTTATAGTTGATCGATTCTAGGAGTTCTAAGTTAAGGACCCTAGTGTAGAATACATATGAACGTGACCTTCAGAATTTCAGTGAGAAGACTCAATCTCATGAGAATGAGATGAATGCACTTCAAGCCGAGCTGAAGCGAGTTAAAGCTGATTTGTCTTCACAGCAAAATGAAGTTAGCAGTTGGAAGAATAAATGCGAATCTCAGGCAAACTGATTGCTGAAAGGGACACGAAAATATGGGAGCTCGATTTGAGTCTTACAAAGGTAAAAACCGACCTCGCTGATTCTAAGGTCGAGTATGCTGAGCTTCAAGATAAATATAACTCGCTATTGGCTGAGTTGCAATCTATAGTAGCCTCAGGAATCGCCGAATATAACTAGCTACAGAAAGATATGAAGAAGGTTCAAGATAATCTAGCTTCTATTGAACAGGTATCTGCTAAGAAGGACGAGGATATCATGCATCTAAGGACCCAACTTCAAATTTTAGGCAGTTAATTAGTACCAAGAAAAGTTGTATTGATGGCAGTGAACATGAAAGGAACAAGCTAATAAAGTAGATATCAGAGTTGGAAGTAAATGTAGCTAAGCTGGAAACTGAGAAGAATCACATAAAGGATCAAGAGAAAAAGAGAATAACTGAGTATTTTAAGCCTCAGTATCAAACGCGTCTTATAGCTGATAGGGCAAAGACCAAGGAAGAGTCAATCTATAATACATTGAATGTAGTTTTTACTGTATATCCAGATCTAGAATGGTCTAAGATAGTTCCCTTGCTTAACTCTAATACTTTCATGACACCTTATATTCAATCCCTAAGGGCTAAACATAATGCTTTGTTTAGACAGGGAACTGATGTTTCTGTTTCGTTTGACTACAATATTCCTCCACCCAACAAATGATGATGATTTTCGCTTAATACTTTTTTCCCCAAATGATGGTAAAAATATGTTGTATAGTTGAAGGTTTATTGATAATGTTCTTGACTTATATTTCTGATTAATATTGTTATTGTTTTATCTTTTGATATATCCTTTTTGTCGTGTTTAATTTCGTGTATTTCAGTAATGCTAATTTTTCTTTCAAAAAACCTTCAATTCAAATTGACTATTTCATATTCTTCCTATACTCGCTAGCAAATGTAGATAACCCTTATTATTAAAGTAGCAAAAAGAGTCAATAATGTAGCTGTTGAAGGGAAAACTAAATTAGGTGTTGCAGTGAAAAATTTTACAATTAAATAAAGTCTTAGGAAATTATCCTGTGGTAAACAAACAATTTTTTATAATGCAAAAAAATTAGGAAAGACAATGCAATACTTTAAGGGAAAGTCAATGTATCCATTAAAATAAAAGTGATAACTAAATTACAATAGTAAGGTGTGTTTTTAGAAAAAAATAAACTTAAATTTAAATTTCTGAAAGAATATTTTCTTGTGAGGAAAAAAATATATTGGAAGAAAATTTATTATGAGAAGATAAATGTCAGAAAATAAATTTGATAGCTTATCATCTGGGAGGAATAATATCTGGGAGTCAACAAAGTTCCTCAAACAATGAAATTATTCTATAAACCAATGTGGGCTCCACTTGTTTTAACAATTCCAATATTTCAACTGCTCTTTCGTCTATCTACTTCTTTTTCTTTCATTTTCTCTTTTAATCCAACATAGATCTTGTTACGGTGTTGATTTTATTTTCTCTATTTTATTTATGCCTCCGTTGTTCGTGATTGGATCTTTAAGATACTATAGGAATCTTCGTTTTCTACTGATAATTTGTCATGCATTTGCTTCTTAGGTGCTCTTGTATTCTGAAAACTATAGTTTCCAGGTGATTGTTCTAGAAAAAACAAAATACTATGAAATGTAATTCGTTTTTGGTAAAACACGCACACCGAGGAAGTCAACAATAAAACATGATGAAACAACTCCATGCTGAATAAATTTTTATTAGATAAAAATATAGGCTGTAACCAGATTACACAGAAGCAAGCTTTATTAACATTTATTCAATACATTATTTTTCAACTGAAGTGATATCAAAGGAATGTAGCTGCACCAGTAGGTGAGGTTGAACAACAAATAGTATAGCACAATTTTCTTCATCCTCCAATAGCAAAGCAAAGCGCAACAACAAGATTTGGTAAAGCTACATTAAGTAGTGCTTCATTTTTTGTTATAAGAGGCTGTAGACCACGGTGCTTGAACATGAATAGTGTTTATAATATGTTGGTGTTGCTGAGAAAACGGCAACCATATCTTTGCTTACGACGAGTTAAAGGCAACACCAATTGCTACAATTTAGCAAGCATTTAATTAATTTATGTAGAAACTATCCAAGCATAACAAAGATTTCTAGAATGTAAGGTTGAAAAGATGCATGAACTCGAACATATGAGCAGGTTTTATAAATCCAGAGGACCATTGTTATAATTGGTGGATAGAAGATAGAAATAAATATGTGTGTGTGTGTATAAATATATAAATATGTCAGTGAAAGATTAAATAGCAACCATACCTATATAAGAATGCTGAGTTGTAGATAATCCAAAAGTGTTAATAACATCCTAATAGTTGGAAGAACTACTAAGGCAAACTTATAGTATATACTATACGTATTATTTAGTAGGAAAACCCAAAGAGATGTAAAGTTTACTTGTTTTTTTTTTCTTTCTATTTAATATAGTAGGAGTGAAATATGAAGTTTTTATTTTTGATGCACCAGGTAACCATGAAATTAGCTATTACATGTTTGTATGTTTAGTGTTCAGCTGTATACTATCGTTAAAAACATATTGTTTAACCAGGAATAAACTGTTAGAGGCTATGCAATCAATTTATATAGCAATAAAGTATATTGAAAAGCAAAAAAAATTTTCAGCTTTATAATGTATTATATTGTTTAGATTAATTGATACACAAAAATTGTTTAGAGTGTTGTTCTAATTGAAGACAAGATGATTCACAACTAAATACATTCTTAAAGATCATGTGTATCAACCTTAGTATCTAAGCTGATGATTTCGTACAGTTTGGTAGTTCTCAAGCAATCAAATTCAATGGTTATCTGGTTATTTAAATAGACTCATGATTTGTATAAGTCAATAAAGTATATAGGTAACCATTTTCAATTGATTTGTTTTAATAAAGAAAGTTATACACATGTATGTAGATAAGAGAAAAGTTTATTAACCTTTTTTTTCATAACTCTTTTTTCTTATTAACATATAAATGTTTTATTAATTAACACATTTGTTTTGTAGTATATATGAAAAGAAAAGGTTTATTGTACTTTAGC